>APFE030712031.1:10281-26288 GCA_000404065.3 Pinus taeda
AATTTTAAAATATCAAACACTTCTTCCTCTCTTACACATCTACGGATAATGAGATCTACTTCGATGTAAAAGAGGTCTCCTTGAATCCAGGAATATGTAGTGCTTTTCTGTATGATATTCCGCTTTTCACGAGCGGATAAGTGAGGTGGTAATTTCCCAGTGACTAAATAGTTAACTATGTCAGCAAACCATGGGGATTTTTTTGACACAACAAAAAGATGTTCGTTAGGAAAATCATCATCAACAAGAATTTCTTCACCAAGATTATTTAATCTTGAAAGATAATCTGCTACTACATTAGATTTTCCTGGTCTATCAGTAATGGTAATATTAAATTCCTGTAACAATAATAACCACCTAGTCACTCTACCGCCAGTTAATGGTTTATTAATCAAATATCTTATTGTGGAATGGTCAGTATACACAAAGACTTCATATCCTGTAATATAATGTCTGAATTTATTAATGGAAAAATTACAGCTAAAAACTCTTTCTCAGTAACTGTATAATTTAGTTCAGTGGGTGACAAGTTTTTACTAATGAAATAAATAACATAAGATTGTTTGCCTTCGTCTTGTCCTAAAGCTACACCAATAGAAGTATTTGAGGCATTAGAGGAAATATGAAATGGCAGGGACCAGTTTGGTCCTCTCAAAACTGGTACCTAGACTAGCTTTTTCTTCAATGTCTCAAAGGACTGTTGGCAAGTTGTGGACCAAGAAAACTCACTATCTTTAGCCAAAAGTTGCAAAAGGGGGGTAGTTATCCTTGAGAAATTCTCAATGAATCTCCTATAGTAGCCCGCATGTTATAGAAAACCTCTCACTTCCCTTTGAGTTTTGGGTATAGGAAGACTCAAAATAATTTCTATTTTTGCAGGGTCAACATGGATACCTTCGTCATAAATAAGATGGCCAAGAACCACCCCTGCCTTGCACATTTATCTGCGTTTTTTATCACTCAAGGTGAGATGAGCTTCTTGGCAATGAAGAAGCACTTTTTCTAGATTCTTGAGGGCTTCCTAAAATGAATCACCAAACACATAAAAGTCATCCATATATATTTCCACACACTCAAGGTTAGCAAAAATGGCCAAGACAACCCTTTTAAGGGTAATCAGGGCATTACATAGCCCAAAGGGAAGCACTTGGTAAGCAAATGTACCCCATGGACATGTAAAAGTGGTTTTGTCTTGATCCTCGGGTGCAATCTATATCTGGTTATACCCACTAAATCCATCTAGAAAAGAAAAGTACTTCTTACCAGAAAGGGTATCAAGTACCTGATTGATGAAAGGAAGGGGGAAGTAGTCTTTCAGAGTGGCTTTGTTCAATTCTCTATAGTCAATACAATGCACCATCTCCCATCCTTTTTTGGGACTGAGACCAATGGAGAGACCCACTGGCTGTCAGAAATATGATAGATAAAATCAACATCTACGAGTTTTTGCAATTCTTCCTTTACAACGTCTCCTAGAGTTCGGTTCATTCGCCTTTGGGGTTGTTGGACAGGTCAGGCTCCATCCTGAATATAGATATGGTGGGTACAAGTTTTAGGAGGGATGCCTTTCATATCTTCATAACCCCATGTAAAGGCATCAAGATGGTTTTGCAACAAATTCACAAGCTGCTCTTGCTAGGAAGAATCTATGCCTAAACTGATATGGAAGGATTTACTTAGACTAATCTCATGAAGAGTGGTATCAGGCTCATGGGTACACAGAGGTGTCACTAGAGATGGTGGCGAGGGAGGTAGAGAGTCATATATTTCTTGAAAATCTAAACTAAAAATCTGACTCAATGACTCAAAATTGGGCATGGTGTCTAGATTGTTCAGGAAGTCTTGAATCTCACCCTCCTGTGAGAACTCAGCATTCTGATGTATCAAGGAAAGAGGCTGAGTCTCCTCATCACTACTTTAGTCTAACCATAAAGTGTCTTGGATCTCTTGAATGGATCTAGCAAGTGGATACAAGGTGACCTTCTTCCTAGAATCTCCATGGGAAATACACATGTCACCAGAATGACATCTGATATAAGCATTGGCTGTAGCAAGCGATGGTCATCCTAAGATCAAGGGATGTCCTCCCACAAGGTTTTTTGACTCAAGCACAATGAAGTCTGCTGGATATTCCCAAGAGTCTAGAGAAATGACCACATCATCCAACACCCCTTCCGACTTGATTTTAGATCTGTCTACTAGTTCAATCACAATGGGAGTAGGGCGAATATGGACCAATCCAAGTTGATCCATGGTTTTCTTGGTCATAACATTAATGGCTACCCCTAGGGCTATAAGTATATTGGAGACAAGGACATCACCTATCTAAAAAGAGACAACAGGGTTTCCAGGATTGGTATATTTCTCCATGTGCATGAACCCCGATCATTAACTCTACTGCTCTACCAACAAATTGATTGGTTTGAGGTTCTAATCTTCTCCTTCATGGGTTCTTGAGATAGAGTTCCCTAATGATTTTTGTGCAAATGAGGATCTCTTTAATAGCTTGGAGCAAAGGTACCTTTATGAAAATGTTCTTAAGATTAGAAGCTAGGCTAGTCTCAGGAATGGGGTCCTTCTTCTCCACAACTAACCTCTCTGGATAGGGAGGTTGGTTGGAAGAACATGGAAAAGGCTCAGAAGGTATAGGGATAGGTTGGATGGTGTCATATTTTTCAAAATGGTCAGGAGTTTCCTCCTCACCTTTCTTGTTGATAATCACCATAGGGTACTTTTGATTTTCTAAGGTCACTATCTTCCCTGATCTCAATTGGAGGTCATTGACTCCAACTAGCATGGACTGATATTTGGATGAGGAAAGCGGGTTCATAGAATGGATCATCTATACCACTTTGTTATTGGTGTTGAGTAAAGGTTTGGAAGGCATCTGAGAAGGTTGAAAAGGCAATGGTGGCATTGGCTGACTCAGCTGAGGTAATGATGGTTGTGGCATTGGGTAATGTGCATATGTAGGAGGGTATGATTGCATAGATGCAGGATAGGAATGGTGTGAAACATATGAATGGTTTGGCCCTCTCCATCCTTGTTGCCAAGATTGGGAGGGTTGTTCATAATGATATTGGTTCCCATGTTGCCAATGTTGAGAGTGACTATTGCCAGGATAGGAATATGAATGTGCATTATAACCAAAAAAATGTGGTGGATGTTTAGGAGCCATACCTGCACTTACCTGAGGCCAATTTCTTTGTGCTCCCATAGCATGCAGTGATTCGGCTTCAGGTTGTCCTCCTTCAAGTACAACTTTCAGCCCAGGTATGGAGGGACATTTTTCCATGGCATGGTTATCTGTACAAATTGCACATTTATTAGTTTCTTTAATATTGAGAGGACATTCTCTTAAAAGATGCTTTCTTCTACATTTTTGACAAAAAATGGACAATGTCTCTTGTTCCTCTACAAGTTTTTGTTGAAAATTCAAAGATTCTATTTGTTTATTAACAGTATTCATTATTTCATTTTTCATATTTTCCATTTTGTTTTCTAATCCAATAATCATAGCATCAGTAGATTCAGTTTTGTTATTTCTATTCTGCATTCCTATATTGGATCTATATTGGTTCCTCAAGAATTTCCTGCACAAGTCATAGATTTGATCAAAATAGTTTTGACAAATATCCCCTTGTCCTAACAGATTGAAATTATTCCTAGCATCATCAGTAAGCCCCTGTAAGAACAAGGTTCTAATGGTACTTAGATCAAATTTGTGCTTTGACCTTTGGAGGATGTACATGAATCTCTCCAAGTAGTCCTCTAGAGTCTCATCATCATTTTGCACAATAGTAATGATTTCATTTTGAATATCTCTAGTCTTACAATACTCCTGATATTTTGACAAGAACACTCTCTTCATTTGTTCCCAAGAAGATATAGTGTTTCCTCCTAGTCCCATGAACCAGCGAAGTGTTGCATCCTTGAGAGTTGCAGGAAACAACTTTAACTTTTGGGCATCAAATGAATAATCATAACTTCTACAAAAATATCAAACTCAAATAGGAAAGAGTCTGGATCTTCATGTACCTTACCATAGAAATGAGGAAGAGATGATGGTGAAATAGTTTTCATTTGTACTTGTGTATCAAGATCCACAATTGGGAATCCAAAAGTGGATTGTTTCTCATTTACTTGATTTTCACCAGTTCCTTCTGCATGGTCTTCCTGATATTCCATTGTTTTTCTTCCACATGAACCACTCTCAATAGGGTGAGAAGGCTGACTATGGGTTCAAGTGATCAATCTTCCATATATAACTCATCAAAAATCACCCTTGATATGAGTGAAAAAACTATACTAGGAAAAATAGGACACTACAGAGGGTTACAGGCCTATGGCTACACCGATGATCACCAACTTCCAAAAGCTTAACACTTTTAAGGGAGAGTTGGTGGACCCCCCTTTATATCATCAACTCATCAAGTCATTGATGTATCTGGTCAACACCAGGCCAAACATGTGTTTTGTTGTTAACAATCTCAGTCAGTATCAGTTGGATCCTAATGAGTGCATTGGGTTCTAGCAAAGCATGTCCTCAGATAGTTGCAGGGGATAGTGGACTATAGACTAGACTATGTATGAGGGGATGGAGTCCACCTAGTTGGCTACACGGATTCTGATTGGAAAGGCAGTGTAGTGGGTCAAAAGAGAAATTATGGGTGTTGTTTTAGTTTGGGCTCTATTATCACTCAGAAATTTATCAAGGTTAAAGAAAGAAATCACCAAGGTAACCGCAAACCTACTTTTGAGATCAGGATCTAGCCTTCCTAATCTCAAAGAGGGATCTCCCTTTTTTATTTAACTTTGTTTAGTTATTTGATTTTAGGCTAGTTATGATTGTACTTGGGTTTTGATTTGAATTTGGGTGGTGAGATCACTTACTTAGATGAATAAATGAATGTCTATTTTCAATTGGGCTATGGAGTCAATCAAGCTTTGCAAACAGAACAACAACAAACCATAAAGAAAATGTTACAGGACAAGATAGGTGAGCAATATCAGATCTCAAAGTTTAGAGGGTGAAATGATTTCCAATTGGGATCAAGGATCAGTTAAGGATTCCTTAAACCAGATTATGAAGAGAAATGCAAGAGGTCAATCGAGATGGGAGAGAAATTAAGGGTTCTCAAATCTAGATATCAGAAGAAAACATATAAATGATCAATTGTGCAAAACATAGTGTACTTAAACAAGTTCTGAGTTATATTTCCAGTTTAATTCATTCAATTTGGATAACATTTAAGTTTATGAAACACTTAGAAAAAGAACATAAAGAAGATGAAATTTGTACTTCACTGAGATAGCTCAACACATGAGTCCTGTAAATAAGTTTCTTTATAACTTGTCCTGTCTGTCAACTGGAAATTGGTACAATAACCCTTAGGTAGTAGATTAGTCAACTATATCAATATTCAGAAAATCCACCTAATACTTCAAATTATGAAGTATTTATACAAAAATTAATACAAAATATCCTATCAACTGACAAGGATTTATTCTAGGAATAAAATATCTGGATGCTAAAAGGTAGTGACACCTTTCAACTAACTGAAAATTGTCCCTATTTTACTTGATAGTTGTTATCTATCTGTTTCTTTTATGTTGGTATGTCTCTCATGCTTTCTTCTTCTTTTGTATTTTAATTGTAGTAAATCTTTCACCTGACTGCTCTATCACCTACTTTCATTTTTACCTTTTACTGTAAATCTTACTCACTCTTTCATGCTTTTGTGTTTTTAGTAAAAATGATTTTTACTAAACGACACATGTAGAATACAAAAAGTTTTTGGAGAGTAGTTTGTAAGAATTTATAAGAAGAGCTTCAGCGTAAATCACATGAAAAAGACATTTGTCGAAAACACGTCAACAAATGTCTTTTTCATGTGATTTACGCTGAAGCTCTTCTTATAAATATGACTGATCACAGAAACCTCAATTCTACAGTTTGTAAGAATCTTTTTTTGTGTTGGTGAAAATGATTTTATCTTTGTTTTAACATTTACTGTGTAAATTGTTTCCTTCTGCTCTGCTGCTATATTAAACTTGATTTTCTCTTTGTACACAAAACTCCTGCTCAACGAATTATTTGAATACATTTCCCGAGAATCCGAAGCAAACAGGTTTTGTGACTAGTATCAAAACTTGTTTGTCCAATCCCTTGGCCTTGTTAATTCCTGCAAAATAGAACAATTGTTAATAAGAACACAGGTTGGTAGGGAGGTGATAATGGCTTCAAGGAATAGGGAAGTCTGTGGAAGGAGTCTGGAGTGTTTTCACGAGGTAATCAGCGGTCAAATTTGGTTGCAGAGGCTCAGAGTGTCGCAAGAAGGCTTAGGTGGCTTTCATAGTGTGAATGAGTGAAAAGAGTGAAAATGAGCATCTTCGGCCTTTTAACAAGCAAAGCTCACATTTGGCACGGAATTTATATAAATGAATAGTGGGTGGTTTCATTTTACGCGGGGAGGCGGTTTCAGGGGCCATCGCACCGCTTTTGGAAATCGGGTGGTATTTCCTTGAGAGCACACGAGTTCACCTAGAGCTACCACATAACCAAAAAAGTCCCGAGAAAAACCGTGAATCTCGCGTGCTCTCAAGCTGGTAAAGGATAGAGAAGGGATGCGTGCAATATGGATGCGTGTTGTCAAATCTAGAAGTGGGTGATCGGAGGGCTATCACGCGAGGGAGTTGCGAGGGCTGAATGGAGGAGTGGAGTTGGTTTTAATTAAAATGAAATGTAATTAATTAAAGAGTAATCGCAGGATTTAACATATTGTGATGGGTTAATAAAATGTGAGACCCGAGAATAAATACATTAGGGATATAAGGTAAAAGGGTATTGGGGAGGGTTTATTAATATAGTTTAATATATGCGGGTTTGTATTATATGGGTTTGGGATTAATATATATGCGGGAATTATTTTAATACGGGATATAGGTATAAGGGGAATTAAATAATTAGAGCTAAATGTTAATATTAGTATATGGGTAGGATTGTAAAAATACACTAAGTTTGTAATGTAAAATTAATATCGGGATGGGGAAACAAAACTTAGAATAAAGGGGTTTTATGGGTTTTTTAGGCGAAATAATTAAGGTGGAAGGTGATTTTTTCCATGGGGAAAGGGTTTCACACTAGGGAAAAGGGGTTTTGGATATGGGATTGAGTTTTGGAGGGTAATTTGCTAGGGAAATGTGTGAAACCAAGGGGTAAGGGTTAAAATGAAGGGAAATGGTATTTTCATAAGAAATGATGGGAAAATGGGGAAATTAGTAAGTATGTAGTGGGGGGGGAATGAAATGAGGGGAAGTTAACCAAATCAACTTATGAACATCCTTTCACTTTCATAACTGCTCCTGTACACTGAAACATAGGATTAAGCATGATGAATGTGCTTATGCTTTAACAACCTTGTACTTCTGCAACCTTTCTTGTACCTACCCTTTACCTACCCTGACATTTTTTCTTCACTTTATTGGGTGCATTTGAAACTAGAAGACCCTTTCTCTCCTTTTTCTTTTGAAAAGAAAACTATGTAAATCTAACCTTATATCTTCCAATGGCTCATATTAAGCTTATGAGCACATTTGATTTCTCTACCTAACTACTGATCTGCCAAGATTAAACAGTTTGGCTAGATCTTTATTCTCTATCTATGAACATGAAATTTAAAGCATGAACTAGTCAAGATTGAACTATTTGACTATCATGGGTTATGGCATTTATGACAAGATGCACACAACCATTATTTTTCACATTGAAGTAAAAAGTAGTGGCACTTGAATTTGCACACTTTCATGATGTGTTTTTGTTTGGGGTTCATGTTTTTTTCACTTTTTTTATCTCTTCTTATTATTTTTGTCCTTTGATATTTCTTTTAGGACATACCCTCTTTACATTTTTTAATCTTTAATACGGAAAACATTTGCAGAAAAGCAAAGGTATGTACAATATTAGAAGACTTTAACATAGTCAATTCAAAATTATGATCCATATTATTATAGGACCCTAACAATGGCTGATCCACGTCCGGGTATGACGAAGGACCCTTCCAAGACCTTTTACTTTCATGATGTGTTAAATTTCATTTTTAAAAGAACATTAATGACTACATCTGCATGTTGTAAATAAGAAGAACAAGATAATCATCAACACATGAAAACATAAGCCGTGGAGTTCGTCCAAGAGGGACTACATCTCTGGGCCCCGGTGTCAAGATAGTGTAGGCCGCTGCAATAAGTGTTGTCAATAGTGATGATGTACATAGAGGTGATGTCATTATCATACAAGGAAAAATGTCCTCAAGCAAGAGTGGCTCTAAGAGATGTTCCACTAGAGGAACTCTCAGTGTTTCCATCACTTGTAAAAACAAGAGTGTTTGGCCTTATGTTTGTAAATCATGTGTCGCAGTGATGATGATTTTTCCATCACTTGTTAAAGCAACAATGATGTGTTGGCCTTGTTTTCGTAGCTGGGGTATTGTGTCCATCTTGATGTAAACTTGACCACCGAGTATGTGTTATGAACTCGTGGAAAGTGTGGGATGCTTGGGGCATTAGTTGGTCATGAAATCAAGCATGTAATTTGCAAAACAATGTACTACAAGTTGCGAGGTTGCAGGTGTCAGCTCATCGCTTAAGGCTCCAAAGAACCAAGGTGAAGGAGATGGAAGCGAGACCTTTTCAGGATGCTTGTGATGCAGACAAGGTACAAAGAAGTTGCAGATTATTTTTCATGCTTTTGGAGGACCAAAAGCTCCTTAGTGGGGAGGATTGATCCAGGTGGCTCCAGAGACACACAAGACAAAGAGGGCTTATGAACGCTCAAAAATAAAAGTGCTTAGAATGACTTTGACCCAGGACCAGAGCGTAGATCTCATTGTCCTGATCACGAAGGTGTGAATAGTTCGTCAATACGAGCTCGTATGAGGGAGAAAAAGCCAGTCAAAGTTCTGGTCAAAGTTGGGTTGTGGGCCAGGTTTAAGTGTCCTACAATTTGACCGACCCCAAGGCATGAAACCTAGCTCCCGAAATCGGTCGAAATTGTGGCCTCATTAATTTTCCCAATATCCCTTATTTTTCAAAGATTTGAAAATTACCCCCCTCTTTTAAAAAAAATAAAAATAAATTATAAATGACATGGCGGGCCACCACCCCCGGCACCCCAAAAACTACATGACAAAATTTTATTGAAGGGGCCGAAGGCAATGACCCCCGCTAGCCCTCTCGCAACCATAAAATTGTTATATTAAAATTAGGGCCGGCAGCCGTCACCCCGCCGAACCCTCCAACCTTCACCACATACATTAAAACAATGTAAAGGGGTGGGCGGGCCACCTCCAGTGTACCCGGCCCACACCCCATCACTAAAATGCGTTGCCATATATTAATGGGCTAGCAGGAATCGAACCCACCCTACCATGTGGCCTTCCCGCACCACGGGCGGCCAAATCCAAAACCTCATATAACACATGACCCATCATACAACGAACCATGTGATACAGCCACAAAAAATGGTCAACACAATTTAATGTGCACTATTTAAATGCGCCACCCTAAAATTTAACCAAAAACATTATTATGTGGGTTAATTCAAGAGGGGCGGGATTTGACGCCCCTACCCCTCCTCAACCATTTACCTCATTTACCATAAAGCCAAACAAATTTCTTGTTTACTCTGTCGATGAAAATGTATATAAACTCAGATTTCTCAGTGCACAGGGGGAAGGAGGAGGAACCAGGAGTGGACACGAATTTCGAAACAGAGGAGGCATAATCTTGGCACACAGTTCGAGGCAGCATTTTGCAGGAGGGGTGGAATTTCACTTTGTCAGAATTTGACAAATTTTATATGGCTTTAGCACTTCTCGATGCCACAAACACAATGATGTTGTCCGTGTCTCCATCAGAGTTCTACATTTTTTGGCCATTTTTCAGTATGCAGGTGGAACCATGACTGCTGCAGACACAGGGAGCAAAACCATGATCCTTGAAATTTTCCCAAGGAGGTAATATTTCTCCATGTTGAAATATAGTCAAGTTTATAGTCATTTTTCATGGTTTCCCGCAGGGATGGTAATGGCGAGGTCAGATCTGCCTTTTGAGTTGCAGATATCCAGTCCACACTTGGAGCAGAATCTTTGAGGAATCTAGGGGAAATCTAAAAGATTCCTTGAGCCCCAGATTCTCAACTTCTTAGAATTCAAAAATTAGATAGTTGATTTTGCACTATTCGACGTCACAAATCTGATGGTGCATTCATATTTTTCATTTTCTCATTCTGTTCTTTAGCCACTTTTCTAAGTGGAATGCAGGTGTCAGCATTCATGTGCAAGTAGCGATTTCCATGCGATTGATGTCGTGAGATCAATGGCACAAACAGATTCAACAATTTTGACATCCACTTTGTCAGATGGCCCTTGGTTGTGAGGTATATGCAGTGTTTTCATGTACTTCTTCTTTATGCATTGTGCTACATAGACCCTTGTTGATGCTTGATGTGGAATCTTGTTTATTACACGTTTTCATGATTCCTGCTTGATGTGATGTGGAATTGTCTATGTGATGTACTTGTTGTCATAATTTGTCATGTTATGTTTTGAGATCCCTTTGTTGTATGTTGATGGGATACTCATGTTGTCGTCATGCACATTTGCATTGAGATCCCTTTTATGCCATGTTGGTGGGATGCTCATCATGCATGAGTTTATGTCATACTGATAGGAGTCTTTTGACTGAGAGTTCTTGTAGTGGAACATCTCTTAGAGCCACTGTTGCGTGAGGGAATTTTTCCTTGTATGATAACGAAATCACCTCTATGTACATCATCACTATTGACAGCACTTAATGCAGTGGCCTACACCATCTTGACACCGAACCCTGGAGACATAGTCCCTCCTAGACGAACTTCGTTATCAACGGCTTATGTTTTCATGTGATAATGATTGTCTTGTTCTTCTTCTTTACAACATGCATATGTATTCATTAATGTTCTTTTAAAAATGTAATTTAACACATCATGAAAGCAAAAGGTCTTGGAAGGGTCCTTCGTCATACTCGGACCTCGATCAGTGGCTCCACTTGAGGATGGCATCTACTTGTGAGATGTTAAGAACACCGTCGACTAGTGGCCTAATCCATTGGGCCGATTCCAAGCTTGCACATGCTTTGTTATATAATCTTTGTGACTGAAAATATTGAACTGAAATCTTAATCTTTTCTACAAACTAAAATCTAACACCTGTTGCACTGAAATATGATCTGAAATAAACTTGCTACTGAAAAACTAAATTGAATCAAACTGAAATCTTACCTACTTACTCTAATCAGTTGTCCAACTGCTGATTGGGTAAAATGAAACAACCAATGCGACCATTCAAGCATGATAAATATTGATGTATTTTGTTGCATGCGCTTGTTTGTGATCAAAACTGAAGTTCTACAGCCCAATATAACCTTGTCAACAAATGAGAAGATAAGGAAATACTTGATTTCCTTTGTTGACTCTAAAAACTGTGCAAAAGGATCTTCCAAAATATATACACTATTGTTCAACTGATTTAAGCAACTGTACAATTGTTCTGGATGGCCACCATGCCATGAAACTGAAATGTCATTTTTATCTTTATCCCCCTGCAGATTTTCAAACAAGCTTTGTGATGATATTTCTACTGATTGAAATGTTTGACTAATGAAACCTTTATCATCTTGATCCTGAATCTCATAGTTAGTTAATGAAGAAAAATTATGATTGCATTCATTATCCAACATATCAGATATTGGATCATAAGAAACTTGGAAGGATTGCTGCAACTTATTGCTCATAGGTTTGAATGGAACTTCACAGATTTCTACAAGCTACTCATCCTTTTCTTTAGAGATTTTATACCACATTTCCTTTAAAAACTGTAATGAGTCAAAACATATTGGTATAGAACTTTCTTATGTCCTTTGATTAGGTGTTTCAATGAAATTTGATAACTGTAATTGTGAAAACGAAGAATCCTGATTAAGACTTTCATTGTCTTCTTTGTTGTCAATATCAATACCTAAAGACTACTGATTTTTTATTGTTGTAAAGTTTTCTCTGATGAACTGAAATGAAACTAAAGAAAGAGGCAAAGAACCTTCACTTATTTCCAAATTCTCTGCACTTCCTTTCTCATTCTCATATATGATATGTATAGGATTATCAGTGTATTTAATTTGTTGAAACTGAATTTCCTCATCCTCCAAACTACTTTCTGATTCCTCTGTAAAGCTATCTTGAGTTCGAAGAACATAATTATCATCATACTGATCATACTTAGGCAAATCATTAAAAGAATGAATGCCATCAAACATACACACCAAATCAATAGATTCCTCTTCCACATATTGATCTATAAATCCATTTTCTGATCTATGATAGTTGGAATTAGCAAGAATTTGTTCATGGCTATCAACCTCTTCTTTTTGTGAAATAAATAGGTCATGGTGATCTTGCACATCTTGCATGGTGATCTTCTATCTCCTTTCCAAAATGTCGAATTTTACCTCTGCAATGTTGTTCTTCTCTGCTTCTGCTTTCAACTTTTCTCTTCTAATTTGCAGATTAACTTCTACATCTACTGCAATGTTTTGCATCTATTCAAGAGTTGCTGGGTTTCTTTCTCTTAGCTGAAATTCTATTTCTAGATCAAATGCTTCTGGATAATTCAAGAGAGTTGAATCAGGAGGAGGTATTATATTTGATGGCATTGAATAATAGATTTGATTAAATCTATCATAAAATTGTTGTATTGTTTCATTTGGCTGTCTTTTCAACTAATTATATTCTTCTATGATCATAAAAGGATTGACTTTGATTATCCATCTATCAAGGAAAAATTTGACAATTGTTGGAAATTTGAGATGCTTGCAATAGGTGGATTCTTGAACCAACTCTTTACTCTAATTTGCAAAGAAAGAGCAAAAAGTTAGATTCTAACATCATCTTCATCATTCTCAAATAGGTCCAGATAATTCTCAAAGCCTCTAATATGTTTTTGGGCAGTGAGACCATTCTCTCCATCAAAATTGGGGAGATATTTGTAATAGTTATCAGGGAAATCATGGAGTATAGGAGGTAACATGAGGGGATTATATCTATCAGGAACTTTACAAGGTACAGGAATATGTACTGGAATTGTAAGATTATTCTTGATTGTTTGAGTTTTTTCAATCGGAAAATGATCATCATAAGATTTAGAAGAAAGTTTCTCAAATGGATAAGGAGAATTTATATTTACAATCTTCCAAGGAAAATAATCAAAAGTTAATTTCAGATCTTCTCTAAAATACAATATAATTTGAAAAACCTTCTTGATGAGAAAGAACATGATGTCTTGGATAACAATCCAAGTTAGAAGCTTGATCTTCCCATACTTTCTTTCAGGTTAATTCCTCCAGTGGAGTCTTGATTGTGAAATTGATTTGGTGCTGGAGTTGCCAAGTGGATGATTTTAACCTTTGTGTGTTTGATCACTGTCCACCATCATAGATCAGATCTGGTCTTTGTATAATCTTTCTGAAGAAAATGTTCTCCTCCCCAATATGGTTGCCACTATGTTATCACTCAAAAATTTCTCAAGGTTAAAGAAAGAAATCATCGAGGTAGCCACAAACCTACTTTTGAGATTAGGATCTAGCCTTCCTAATCTCAGAGAGGGCTCTCTCTTTTTTATTTAACTTTGTTTAGTTATTTGATTTTAGGCTAGTTATGATTGTGCTTGGTTTTTGATTTGAATTTGGGTGGTGGGATCACTTAGATGAATAGATGAATGTCTATTTTCCATTGGGCTATGGAGTCAATCAGGCTTTGCAAACAGAAAAACAACAAACCATAAAGAAAATGTTATAGGGAAAGATAAGTGAGCAATATCAGATCTCAAAGGCTAGATGGTGAAATGATTTCCAATCGGGATCAAGGAGCAGTTAAGGATTCCTTAAATCAGATTATGAAGAGAAATGCAAGAGCTCAACCGGGATGGGAGAGAAATTAAGGGTTCTCAAATCTGGATATCAGAAGAAAACATATAAATGATAAACTGTGCAAAACAGAGTGTACATAAACAAGTTTTGAGTTATATTTCCAGTTTAATTCATTCAAATTTGGATAACATTTAAGTTTATGAAATACTTAGAAAAAGAACATAAACAGGATGAAATTTGTACTTCACTCAGATAGCTCAACACATGAATCCTGTAAATAAGTTTCGTTATAACTTGTCCTGTCTGTCAACTGGAAATTGGTAAAATAACCCTTAGGTAGTAGATCAATCAGTTATATCAATATTCAGAAAATCCACCTAATACTTCAAATTATGAAGTATTTATACAAAAATTAATACAAAATACCTTGTCAACTGACTAGGATTTATTCTAGGAATAAAATATATGGACGCTAAAAGGTAGTGACACCTTTCAACTAACTTAAAAGTGCCCCTATTTTACTTAATAGTTGTTATCTATCTATTTCTTTTATGCTGGTTTGTCTCTCACGCTTTCTTCTTCCTCTGTCTTTTAACTGTAGTAAATCTTTCCTCTAACTGCTCTGTCACCTGCTTCCATTTTTACCTTTTACTGTAAATCTTACTTACTCTTTCATGCTTCTGTGTTTTTAGTAAAAATGTTTTTTACTAAAAGTCACATGTAGAATACAAAACTTTTCTTGGAGAGTAGTTTGTAAGAATCTTTTGCTGTGCTGGTGAAAATGATTTTATCTTTGTTTTGACATTTACTGTGTAAATTGTTTCCTTCTGCTCTGCTGCTATATTAAACTCGATTTTCTCTTTGTACATAAAATTTTTGCTCAATGAAGCCTTTGAATACATTTCCTAAGAATTCGAAGCAAACAAGTTTTGTGACTAGTATCAAAACTTGTTTGTCTAATCTCCTGGCCTTGTTAATTACCTGCAAAATACAACAGTTGTTAATAAGAACACAGGTTGGTAGGGAGGTGATAATGGCTTCAGGGAACAAGGAAGTCTGTGGACAGAGTCTGGAGCATTTTCAGGAGGTAATCAGCGGTCAAATTTGGTTGCAGAGGCTTAGAGTGGCGCAGGAAGGCTTAGGTAGCTTTCATAGTGTGAATGAGCGAAAAGAGTGTAAATGAGCGTCTTCAGCCTTTTAACAGGTAACACTCACATTTGGCATGGAATTTATATAAATGAACAATGGGTGGTTTCATTTTATGCGGGGAGGCAGTTTCAGGGGCCATCACACTGCTTTTGGCAGTTGGGTAGTATTTCCTTGAGAGCACGCGAGTTCGCCTAGAGCTGCCACGTAGCCAAAAAGGGCCTGAGAAAAACTGTGAATCTCACATGCTCTCGAGCTGGTAAAGGTCAGAGAGGGGATCAGCACGATATGGATGCGCGTCATCGTATCTGGAAGTGGGTGGTCGGAGGGCTACTGCGCAGCGGAGTTGCGAGGGCTGAATGGGGGAGTGGGGTCGGGTTTAATTAAAATGAAATGTAATTAATTAAAGAGTAATCACGGGATTTAACATATTGCGATGGTTTAGAAATTTTTTGGCGAAATCACATAATTGATCATTTGTCGACGCGTTTCGAACCAACTAGTGTGGTTCATCGTCAGGACAAGTTGAAGAAGCAGATCTAGATAGCATGTTAAATAGTCTAAGCAGAGACTCCAACGGCTAAAAAGACTAACGGCTATTTTTCAACATACGAACCCCAGTCAAACCTCCTTTAACTAAAATAATATAATATTCTATATAATTATTACTATATATACGCAGCTGGGTAAAAATAAACCAGAACCGGGTTAGATATCAATTTTTTATTCAAAATATATATTATTAATATTTTCCAATACCCAATATAATGTTATATTTAATGTTTAAGTAATTAAATTATTTTTATAAATTATTAGAAAAATATAGAAGTAAAATATATCCCTGGTTAGTTACCATTAATTATTTAAAATATTATATAAATATGAATAAACCCATCTGACTA
>APFE030712031.1:45701-57508 GCA_000404065.3 Pinus taeda
CTAGAGAAATGACCACATCATCCAACACCCCTTTCAGCTTGATTTTAGATCTGTCTGCTAGTTCAATCACAATGGGAGTAGGACAAATATGGACCAATCCAAGTTGAACCATGGTTTGCTTGGTCATAACATTAATGTCTACACCTAGGGCTATAAGTAAATTTGAGACAAGGAAATCACCTATCTGAACAGAGACAACAGGGTTTTGAGGGTCGATATATTTATCCATGTGCATGCACCCCGGTCATTAACTCTGCTGCTCTACCAACAAATTGAATGGTTTGAGGTTCTAATCTTCTCCTTCTTGGCTTCTTGAGATAGAGTTCCCTAATGATTTTTGTGCAAATGGGGATATCTTTAATAGCTCTTTAATAGCTTGGAGCAAAGGTACCTTTATGAAAAGGTTCTTAAGCTCAGAAGCCAAATTAGTCTCAGGAATGGGGTCCTTCTTCTCCACAACTAACCTCTCTAGATAAGCAGGTTGGTTGGAAGAAGATGGAAAAGGCTCAAAAGGTATGGGGATAGTTTGGATGGTGTCATCTTTTTCAAAATGGTCAAGAGTTTCCTCCTCACCTTTCTCATTGATAATCACCATCGAGTGCTTTTGATTTTCTGAGGTTACTATCTTCCCCAATCTCAATTGGAGGTCATTGACTCCAACTAGCATGGATTGATATTTGGATGAGGAAAGCGGGTTCATAGAATGGATCATCTGTACCACTTTGTTATTGGGGTTGGGTAAAGGTTTGGAAGGCATCTGAGAAGGTCGAAAAGGAAATGGTGGCATTGGCTGACTCAGCTGAGGTAATGATGGTTGTGGTATTGGGTAAGGTGCATATGTAGGAGGGTATGACTACATAGATGCAGGATAGGAATGGTGTGAAAGATATGAATGGTTTGGCCCTCTCCATCCTTGTTGCCAAGATTGGGAGGGTTGTCCATAATGATATTGGTTCCCATGTTGTCAATGTTGAGAGTGACAATTGTTAGGATAGGAATATGAATGTGCATTATAACCAAAAAAATGTGGTGGAGGTTTAGGAGCCATACCTGCACTTACCTGAGGCCAGTTTCTTTGGCTCCCATAGCATGTAGTGATTCGGCTTCAAGTTGTCCTCCTTCAAGTACAACTTTTAGCCTAGGTATGGAGGGACATTTTTCCATGGCATGGTTTTCTATACAAATTGCACATTTATTAGTTTCTTTAATATCGATGGGACATTCTCTTAAAAGGTGCTTTCTTTCTTCTACATTTTCGACAAAAAATGGACAATGACTCTTGTTCCTCTAGAAGTTTTTGTTGAAAAGTCAAAGATTCTATTTGTTTACTAACAGTATTCATTATTTCATTTTTCATATTGTCCATTTTGTTTTCTAATCCAATAATCATAGCATCAGTACATTCAGTTTTCTTATTTTTATTCCGCATTCCTTTACCGGATCTATATTGGTTCCTCAAGAATTTCCTGCACAAGTCACAGATTTGATCAAAATATTTTTGACAAATATTCCCTTGTCCTAACAGATTGAAATTATTCCTAGCATCGTCGGTAAACCCTCGTAAGAACAAGGTTTTAATGGTACTTAGATCAAATTTGTGCTTTAACCTTTGGAGGATGTACAAGAATCTCTCCAAGTAGTCCTCTAGAGTGTCATCATCATTTTTCATAATAGTAATGATTTCATCTTGAATATCTCTAGTCTTACAATATTCCTAATATTTTGACAAGAACACTCTCTTCATTTGTTCCCAAGAAGATATAGTGTTTCCTCCTAGTCCCATGAACCAACGATGTGTTGCATCCTTGAGAGTTGCAGGAAACAACTTTAATTTCTGGGCATCAGATGAATAATCATAGCTTCTACACAAAACATCAAACTCAAATAGGAAAGAGTTTGGATCTTCATATACCTTACCGTAGAAATGAGGAAGAGATGATAGTGAAATATTTTTCATTTGTACTTGTGTATCAGGATCCACAATTGGGAATCCAAAATTGGATTGTTCCTCATTTACCTAATTTTCACCAATTCCTTCTGCATGGTCTTCCTGATATTCCGTTGTTTTTCTTCCACACGAACCACTCTCAATAGAGTGAGAAGGTTGACTATGGGTTCTAATAGTCCCCTTCTTCCCCTTTGTGGGTTGCGTCACACCTGGACCACTACTGCCAGAACCTAAGTGGATTGTTCTTGCGTGATGAGTCTGAGTTTGTTTGGACTTTCTACCTACAAAAGAAGGCCCACTATGAGATTTGGTTTTAGATTTATCAGTATTTCTTTGGCCCCTAGTGGGCTTCAGAACCCTACCTCTTTTAGGCATTCATTTCAAAAAATGACAAAACAAAATTTCAATAAAAATGTTGCGACTTAAAAATAAATGGACACCTATAAATTCCTTCAAGCAAATAGAAGCACACTGCAGAAAAAATAGTAGCAGACTTACCCCTATTGCAAAAAATGGAAAATTCTTACCAATTCAAATCTCCTCCCCGAATAACAACACCAAAATGTGGGTGCAGGAATTGCAATTAAGCAAACTTCTGAACACTTAATTGTCAACCCAGGGGTTTTGTAAAATTAGAGGTGAAGCACATGCAATGCCAGAAGTGGTATGAACTTTTCCTATTCCTAATCCTACTTCTTCAATGAAATGTTGTAGAATCAGACAGAAAAGAATCTTAGAGACAATCAACACCAAAACAATTCTAGTGCTGGAATGTAAAAGAATAATATGCGAGGAAATCAAGTAAAGGAACTTTCACACAACTGGAAGCAATCTTAAAAGCTGAAATGAAATACTATGTTTATCTTCAATATAAATGGCTAACGGTTTAACAAGTGGGCCCTTTTAAAGCTCTGTTTCCCAATTGATCTTCCTTCTACACTAAGCAATCTGTTCTTGTACTATTGCAATCTCCTTGCACTAGTGCAAGTACAGTACTTATGTGAAAAAGTATATTTTACCTTATTTACTGAAGACTTATGTCTTTATGGAGGTTCTCTAAGCCTCAAGGCTTAGAGCACTATGTTCCTGTGACAAGAGACCGACTCTTGCATCGAGACAGAACTTCCTTCACCAAAGTTTCCAATTTACTTTCGAAAGAATTAAAAGATTTGTTGAAAAGAATTGCAATTGCAAGCTAGATTATGAGATAATTTGCATGTGAAAAAAATAATTCTTTAATTAATTGAAATTTGCAATGAAAGTAAACTTCATAAAGCAAAAACAATTCGAAATAATCAAGCCACAGTCAAAGTAATTTGTAACATTTATGTTCCTTTTTCTTAAGCCATAAACTACAAGTATAAAGTATGGTGTTTGTAATAACGTTCTTTCTTAATTCATGTAAAGATCCTTCTGAAGTGTAATTCTTAACATTGAGAATGATTACTTGAATTGACAATACGTTTTCTTTCAGGAATAAGTGAAATTATAAAAAGGAAAATGAACGTAACACTTGTTGTAAAGTAAAACTGGGGTGCAGGAAACTACATTCACTGGTATAGGAAGAATCTTCCTGCACGACCTGAGCAGAAGCAAACTAAGACAAAAATTGCATGAAAGGAATTGCAGGAAGGAAATTGTAAGAAATTAATTTGCAAGAAATAAATAAACTTAATTAAACTTCCAAACTATGGATCCATTCACGCTTGACTATAAAATGAATTAATCTCATAACACTGAAATAAACATAAGAGAAATCAAAGGCACACAACTGCAAATGAATAAATGTTCACACAGACGTTTTAAATGGCGAAAGCACAAGGGTAAACGAGCTAGGTTGGTTGGGCCCTAGCCAACCAGCTCGTTTCCCATTTAGGAAACGAAATGATTTAGAACTTAATCACACATGAAATAGAAGTTAAACACAACATGAAGAAAACATGGCGCATTCCTTGTATTAACTTGATAAGAAAATATACATGATAGTGTGAATCTAGCCTAGAACCGAGGGTGATTCAAAATTACAAAGTAAACAAATTACAACTCTGAGATTGCTAGCTTGGCTCTACCTATAGTCTACATTATATACAATCTCTCAGCCTTAGCCATATTCTACTAATTACAGTCATTCCCTATTCAAGCCTTTTGACCGAATGAACTAACAAACAACATTGCAAAACTTGCTGATGGTTATAATAAGCCACGAACTTTGTTGGACAAAGACCATATTCTTGGCAAGCATCCCTAACTATATGCCGCCAATGTCCATCCTCAGATAGTCTGCAACCAAACTAGGAGTCGTGGATCAAAACCATCCGCGTGGAATATCACAGAGATCATGGAGCAACTCATTGGTAGCGTAGGAATCTGCCTGCACTGATCACGCTGAATAATGATTAACACTTAGTTCTTCAATTACTTTTAGGAAATTTAAACATAATTTACAAGAGATACTAAAAGGTATGAAATCTATGTAAAGTAATTAATAAAGAACTTAATAAATCTTAATTATGAAATACGAAGTATATGTAGGAATAGATGATTATCTTGGACTAGTGCAAGAATGAGAGGGTTAAATAGAGATAAAACAGAGGTTAAGGCTTATGGGAATAGGGTAAAAATAAAGCAATTTAGCACGCCAACACAAACCTAAGCTATTGAGAAATTAGATAATGATAAAATCAACATTTTCAAAACTTCAAGCCAACTTGTTGCAAGTTTAACATAATAGGAATCAACTCTATGTGTTTCTTGTAACTGCAAAATTGGTTACACAACAAAGAAAATAGTGAAAAGTAAATGTGTGATAGCAAGGGAAACGAAGTAAATGTAAGGTGGAATGACATTAACGAATATGACTATTATAACCAAATGCTCAGATAACCTGTAAAAGAGAATTGTTCATGTAAACCCTCTAACTAGCCATGCATGAGTGCTATAAAAAGGTGACTTTTAGAAATGTTGCAAAAGTAAATAGATGTAACCACCCCTCCAACATTTTCCCAATTTCACTGGTATGTCAGGTTAAACATGAGACAAAGAGTTACTATGACATGACCTGACCTCCAAGCTCTAGTTATGGACAAGGGATCGAAAAACTGACAACTCACAACATCCCTTAAGGGCTACAGGACACTCAAGGGCCAAGGGACCACCCCAAGTGACCAAAACCTAAGTTGGGGCTCTTTTACACTACCCTAAGCCCACAACTACATGCATGACAAGGCCAAGGTGTGGTTATAGGCCTCCAACCGCATGCACAACACTACCTCCATGCGGTTATAGCCTAAAATATCAGGTTCAGAGGGTATGGTCCCGTGATTTGAGCCACCTTTCCAAGACAACCTCTATACCACTACCCATAACTGCATGTAACTTCTTAGTGTGATAAATGGCATAATGACGAATCTTTTCATACAAAACTTGAACAAGAACTAACATAGGACATGCCTAGTCCATAACAGACATTTCGTCAAAAAACATGGAAAACATGTAAGCTATAGGTTATGATTGGATATCTAATCATAAACTGATAATATTCACTTGAGAATCACCAAGAAGGTTCTAATACCTCTCTAGCTAGCCGCAATAGCACTTGTTATTCCATGCATTCATCAAACATTTCAAGAGGCATAGATAGTATACATCATATAACCGACAAATAACTAGCATAGAAACCATAGAAACTGAGCCATAATATCACCAACATAATCAATACATATGCTCATATATCACAACAAGAAAATACCTCATATTAACATATGAAAATACCAACCAAGTTGGGGACTTCCACGTACCACTCGACCATAGATTGGGTTGAACCAAATCTCTCTTCAACCAATCACCCTCGCTCCATGTTCCAAGCATGAATGTGGGATCTCATGGAATAAAACAAAACAAAAACCAAACTAGGGCTTCTAGAGGCCAAACCACCTCAACACTCTACCACAGTGATTCCACGTCCATGGTTGGACATCACTAACACCAACCAGAATGATACCTACCGAAGTTGTCTAGGGCTCTAAGAACTAGTAGCTCAACCCACAACCTTCCAGGGCTCCAGAGAATTTGTCCAAACTAGCTCTAGGGAGTAGCAACTCAACCCACCAAGGGATCCAGAGAGTTTGTGCCAACCTAGGCTCCAAGAATAGTAACTCAACCCAAGTTATTCCAAGGCTTCCAGAGTGTTTTTTCCAACCCACAGGCATAAGGAACATGAGCACCAATCAGAAAAACAAGTGGAAAAACCCACAACACCATGGCTATCTAGGAAATGGAAAGGAAAGGCTAAAACCATTGTCACTCCAGGGATATATTTGTGCCACTGATAGCACATAACTAGAAAATCACATGCATGTACCATGCATCCATAAATAAGTAAGAAAATCACACATACAACCTGTTACCTACAAAGAAATCCAGTTGTAGTAGTTGATCCAATTGTTCCCTTTTGCTTTCCTACTTTCCTTTGCATTCCTTCTCCAATCCAAGTGAATTCCTATGTGCTCTAAGAATGCTCCAAGACTTTTCTAAGTGTGCAAGAGTATGAGAGAATGAGAGAATGAAATGAGAGCTCCAAAACTAGACTAGCAAAAGTTGTGAATTGATCCTCAAATTAACATATGAAAATACCTCATATTAGCATATGAATAAATCAAGAAATTATTAGTTGTGTTTGTCAATGGTGATGAGGAACAACTATCCATTATTGAACAGTCATGCTCATATTAAAAATAAATAAAGAGGAAATATTTGTCTTTGAGGGTTAAAATATATATAATCTTTCTGCCTGTGAGGGAGAATATTGAAGAATGAAGAGTTTGTTGAATGAAAATCTTAATCTTGAGTAACTACCCAATGGTTACATTAGTAGAGAGATGAATCCAATAAAACGTTTGATGTTGTTAATGGAGGAGATTCATTCCATTAGTCATCTTAGTGTAATTTTGTGAGTGTTTTATACTTTATCTTAAGCGATTTCCCATTCCTTTTCATCCCAGTCTAAGATCATCTAGATTTATGAATCATGTTACATAGTTGTAAATCTTATCCCTGACTACATTCTTTTATTTTCTTCTAGGTTACTGTATTATTTATTGGTCCATGAGAGCCCCATCTTAGCCCCTTATGGACATATGCATTCAAGTATTGTTTAGGCATTACGAATTTTGTAGATTGTTTTAGGCACCTCTTTTTTTTTAACTTAAGCTTCAAGTCTATAATAATATGTTTAACTCTCATAAAGAGTTATTTTTAGGAAGACCCGACATTTGTGATTTCATAGACTTGTGCTAAGCATGAGATATTATAAAAATTCTCTTATGACTTGTTCCTTCCCTTATAACATGTTGAAAAGACATATTGTTAAATAGGACTTTTTGGATTAGAACCTCCTCAAACATGGACCTCAACAAAAAATTGTCCATAGCATTTATACTAAGCATCCAACTTATAACCACAAATAAGTCATCAAATATATGAATCTTTGTTTCACTTTTATTCAATAATAAACATGAAAGTCAACTTTAAAACTATCAACGTGGAAAAATTACTTGACCCCTACTACCTTAAACTTTATACTATGTGTCATTGAAAAAGACAACTTCATTAACTCCACTTAACTAAGACTCATTTTTGGATGCATTGTCAAAGGAACCCCATGCCCCTAATTTATAAAAGAGGTAAGTAGTTATTATTCTCTAGGATTTTTCATTTTTAGTTTGCTTGAAAAATATTTTATACTTATGACCAATGTAGCACATTGAATTCCTAAGATATTACGGTCTTCAAACATAATTGCATTTCTAACAAGCCACATTCCCCAAGCTAAAATAAGGTCTAGTATTGTGTAATTCTTAACATATATTTTTCTCACACTACAATTTTGAGGCATTCCTTGATATATTGATTCCTCCAAAGTTGCTTAAACATTTAAAGGCCTTCAATTTCTTTCCACACTTGCACTATATAAGAATAGGAAAAAACCAAATGATAAATATACACTTCATTATCTTTGAACATACCAAATCTATTTAGACCTTCCAAACTTCTTTTTTGACATACATCCTAGGATAATACCCTAGAATAAAGATCCAACCACATAGAAATGAAAGTTTTGAAAGGAATTTGAATTTCCACACTACTTTCGACTGCCAACTTGAATCCATATCTTCACATAAAGTCTTATAGCCAACTTTGGAGATTGCATAACCAGCACTAGGTTCTTTAACCATAACAAAATTTTAATCTTCATCAATTAATCTCATGTGGCTTGTGTAAAGATTTCCAACATAAGCCTCCCATTCACTAGCATTTTACAAAAGAACCCAGTCGGATATGCATATTTTCATGTTTCCTTTAAACTAAAGAAAGGTATGGGTCAACCACTTTATAGAAATTAAATATTCCTTTCTTATGTAGAATGTAACGTAAATTTATGGATATTTTTTAGTTCAATCCTCAACCCAAGAAAGGGTCTTTGCAAAATCTTAAGTGTGTTCCAATTTGCAAACTTCCATGTATTAATCATCCATCAATTAAGGGAAACACTAAAATGACCATCTTCTAGAAGGTGGGAACATCGTGAATTTGTTAAGAGGGCCTTCTAATCCAATCATCAACTAAATCAAGATCAATGTATATTTGGTACACCATATCAAACCACAAAACTATTTTTGTTACGAGCCTGCATACACACTTTGTAGTCAAGGCCTTTGCAAATTGGTGATTATATTTTAATCCCCATCCACCAGTATCCTTTGGGGCAACAGGTTTCTTCCATTTGACAAAAACAATGCCTCTTTTATCCTTATCCCCCACCCATAGAAAAAGAAAACTAAGTTTTTTAATCTTCTTGAGGTAAAATTTTGGTATCAAAACAAGAGACACCTAATACTAAGGATTACTTCTATCATGGACATGACCAAGATTAATATGCCTCCTCTTTATCTCCTTGTTGTTTCATCCCATTTTATGTTATAACCAAGTTGTCCTTTAGTAGTTTGAAAATCTCTTGTTGATGACCAATGTTTTACTCCACAACTTAAACCATTGTATGGATTTTCAAGGGGGATATGATAGATGGAGTGTGATATCCCTAATGTGTCATAAATGTTGATATCTCAAGGATAACAAAGTATAACTCAGGTTCTTTTAGAATTTTCTTCTTATGACTTCTACTAATATGAAACTCATGCCACTCCTTCGCTAAGAAGGCATAGAACTTCAAACAAAGAATCTTTCATGTAGTATCCCTACACAAATCATCATGTTAAATTGTAATTAAGTATGATGATGGTATTATATTGCCTGTATTGGCATTTAAATGTCATCTTTGTGACAAACCAAACTGTGATAGATGGAGGACAATATCCATAATGTCTCATAAATGGGGATATCTCAAGGATAATAAAGTATAACTCAAGTTATTTTAGAATTAGTTTCTCATGGATTCTACCATATTAAACTAATACCACTCCTTCACTAAGAAGGCATAGAACTTCAAAGAAAGAGTATTTAATGTAACATCCCCTTCTAGATTATCGTGTTAAGCTATAATAAATTGTAATTAAGTATGTTAATGGTATTATATTATTTGTATTGCCATTTAAATGGCGTCGTTATGACAAACCAAACCATGTGATTAAAAATGATGTATCTCTAAATATTCCCTTGATCATTAAAAATGTTAAGCATCTGATTAGGAATATCAGCATCAATAAATACAATGATACAATGAGTGTGGGGGTTATGGGAAATCAAATGTGCCTATTATTGCTGGAAAAACCTCATCTAATGATCTATCCCAAAAATTGAATTTAAAATTTTATTAACTTGTTTTCCCACCAGCCTATAATTCATTGAATAAAGAAATGGGTAGCTAAAACAAATTTTTTCCACATTTATGGAGGCTTAGTGGTGGTTTTGAAGTACCCTCAAAATTCATTGGTCAACATGGCAAGTACCCTCAAAATTCATTGGGAAACATGGCAAGTACCCTCAAAATTCATTGGGAAACATGGCAAGTACCCTCAAAATTCGTTGGGAAACGTGGCAAGTACCCTCAAAATTCGTTGGGCAACATGGCAAGTAGCCTCAAAATTCATTGGGAAACATGGAAAGTACCCTCAAAATACAATGGGCATAATGGGGAAGTACTCATCTCGAAATTCAAGGGTTGACTCATGAACGGTGTGGGAAAAATGGGTAGGAACATGTGGAGGAGACATCCACAAGTTCATGGAGATCATACCCAGAGAGTTCAAAGATGCAGGTGCCTAGAGTGGTATTTTTGGTGAGTAGAGAGTTGTTATTTTCAAGTGGAAATATTGTTGGCTAATTCTTACTATTTATACAAAGATTTTGATGGTTGAATATGCCTAGAAAAGTGTCAATCATGGATTGAAATATTGTTGGTGTGTTTTTGACTCTCTAAAGACAAATTTTGCATGCCCATTGCTCACCATAGTGCTTTAGAACTTAATTGAGTAGTGGGGGTTTTGAATTGATGCATATTGAGCAAGTATGATGAGAAATGGTCAAGGAAACCACTGAGGGAATGTATAGCAATTAAAGGATCTTTGTGTTATTATGTTGGCTTGCTAAAAAGAATATAAAATTTATGGAGACTTTAGGCTCAATAGGCAAAGGTGTTCTTCAATGTTTTTCTTCTTGTAAAGGAGAGTTTCCTTCACCCATCCTAATTTTCTTCGAGTTTATAATAGATTCCCTTTGTGATATGATAGCTTGGATTGAGGATGGAGAGTTATAAAGATCATTATTCTGGTTGCACCCATGGTTGGGTAGAAAAGGCTCCTTTCCAAGTCAATTTCTAGCTTGCAATTTCATATAAGTGTTGCATATTCTTCCTATGATTATTGTCCATTTACTCTCTGAATTTTTATTGCTAAAATTAGGGAAGACAAATGTAGGTTTTCTTTTATACGAAATTTAGAACTTGTTACATGTGTTAAATTGTCATACAAATATGGTATGGTGAAATGAAGGTGTACATGTCAATTATTTGTTTCCTCCCCTATTTTCATAGTTACATGGGTAAGACCTAGGTCTGGTATTTGCACGAGGAGTAAGGCTCACATGATATAAATCTAAATAAAACCCATAGAAGAGTAAGCACATATCTAGAATAAAAATATACTATTGCATGTCTCAAATAACTACTATATAGCAAGGGATAATATAAGTAATGGAGACCTGGTAAATTTGGTAGATTTTTTATTTTTACCAGGGGAGAGAAAAATTTATAATGTGTTAGTGTCAGTCTTTGCAGCCTTCCTCCAGTGACCAAACATGCTCTTACAAGTGATTTTAAGGTGTCAAAATCAAATTTTGTCATTTCAGTGAGTCTTCAAGCAAAATTTGGTCACTAGGCATTAGGTCTAGGGTTTTCTTTCACTTCTTTCAAAATTGTCCAAATGTCGGTCTATGTCACCATTCAGCTTAGTGTACCATTATTCAGAGGGTTTTCATCATCATGTCAAGTTCCATTAGGTCATTTTACAGCTTGTTCATGCATCAGTTGTGCCTAGGTAAGGTTCATTTCCCTCTCCTAGAGTTTTGAAGGCAATTTCTCTTGAATGGTCAAATCATTAGCAAAACTTGTATCCATATGTTCATACACCTTCCCCTATCCTTCATGTACCTTATTAAACACTTCCCATCACTGAGATTCCCCAAATTCCTCATTTTTTCTCAAACCCTAGTTTCTTGCCACAACTTGGCAATTTTCTAGGCTAGGCCTGTGTTTTGCCCTTTTGGACCCCTTCCCCTCACTCAATATCTAAGATTCCACTTTCCCCTACTTCCTAACATCCCTCCCTACTTCCAAAAATTTCCCCAA
>APFE030712031.1:57668-74098 GCA_000404065.3 Pinus taeda
CAAAATCCCTTGTTTCACACATCGGGATAAGTTTCACTCAAAAGATGTTTCAGAGCAATAAAAGATGAATTTTGGAAACCTGAGAGATGTTTTTGTCCAAAACAGGCCAAGGAAGAAACACCTCCTTCACTTTTTACACAGGTGTCATGGTTTTAGAGAAATTTCAAAAATACAATCGCCTCAGGAGAATTGATGCACCTCTGAAGTGACCTTGGGAAAATGAAGTTTTCTCCTAGCTTGGTTGGCCAAATAACTTTCTTGATGAGTCAAAGGATAACTAGACAAAATGATATTTCCAATGAACTATCATGAGCTCAATTTGGAGTTGAGGAAGGCATTCAAAAGTTGACTGCAACAGCACTCTGCCTTGAGGCAGCCTCATTTGGCACATTTTGAACAGTCTTCGGAGATTTGATTTTTTACAAGGAAAATGAACTCAAAATTGAAACATTATAGTTGGGTTGGAACGTAGACTCAAATACCTTTCCAATGAGCTATCCTGTGCCCGATTTCGACACCGGGAAGTCCTCCAAAAGCCTCCTGCAAAATGCACTATGTGGCGCGCGACCCATACAGAAGCCGTGCGACGCATTGGGTGCGCGCGGCGCGCTGGGCTTAATTGGCCAGTGTAAATTTGTATGTGCTGGCGCATTGGGAGCGCGTGGTGCATTGGGCTGGTGCACGACGCATACAACCAATAAGCCCAAAAACTTCAAAATTTTGCTCCAAAATCGCCCAATATGCTTGGATCATCATTTGTACAAGTGGATTGAGCTTCTCTCATAGCTTTTCATCCAAATTTTGATGGTTATTTGATGGTATTTGTTGTATGGTGAATGTTTAAACAAAACATAGTTGGTAAAATTTACAAATCCATGAAGAAAGTTGCAACACATACTCTGTCTATAAACTCATCCACAAAGGAAGTTGCGGAGAAGGCATATGATAAGGATTTGGAGGTGCGGTGATTTCAAAAGTACATTAATGATGCATTATTATGAAAAAACGGGTATGACTCTGAATTGGCTACATCAATGTACCATTATGGAATTATATATGAAGCAGAAATAGTAAGTGGAAACATTTTCAGTTTGTCAAAACTCCATGGTTCTAAGCTTGGAGATCTCAAGGAAACAATCATGTATGAAGTGAAGGCTCTTAAAAAGGAAGCCAGGTCATGGTCTGGAGATGATGAAAGCAGCTCTTCAGATGATCAATATGCAAAGGCATCTGCCTGGTATCATGTAACGTATCACCCAATTTATTGGCGTCATGGAGATTATGAAGGTAAAGATGAGAACAACCCTCATCTTATAAGCTTTGCATGGATTGTTTATGACAAGTTATTCCAAACCAAACATACACCTTGTTTCAAACACCATGGAGACGAACAAATTCATCATATGAACAAGACAGTGATTCCATCAATGAACTGCATGCACCAGGAAGACACTGAACGGAGTAAAAGGCAAGATCGGCTCCGAATCTTGGCCGAAGCTTCTTTGGCTAAGCATGGCACTTGATGAGGCACCTTCAGCCCAAATTTCAAGGAATTTGGAGAAAATTTTGTCATTTTGAAATTTTTGGCTTGCAAAATAGGTTTTTCAGCTCAACGCGTAGCGCGTCGACGCGCGCGCTTATGATTGGGACACTTGCTAGAGGAAAACTTTATAGTTTTGGATTTGTCATGGTAATTTATGCATGCTCAGCTATTGCCAAGGCATTTCATCAAGTTCTGGATGATCAAAAGGGCCAAAAACACCATGAAAATCACCTTTCTGCCACCTTTTGCACCAGCAAGAAGTACTTCTGGGAGAATGACATTTTGAAGGGGCAAATGAGCTCCAAATTGAGAAATTCCACTTGGGCTGGATAACAGACATCCAGGGCTTTCCAAACAGCTATTGTGAGTTTGTTTTGATGTCAGGAAGTGCCCCAAAAGCAGGCTGAAAGGCGCGCGACGCATAGAGCTCAGGCGCGCGGCGCATAGAGATTTTTGGTCAAATTTTCACTGTTCAGCTCAAAAATTCGCCCAGCTTTGACCAGTTTTGCTTCTTGATACTACTCTTGAATTTTCATGATGTAATTTAATAACTATGATGTAATTTTGGCACATTTTTACTTGTTCTAGAGGATTCATTCACTAAAAGGTGAAAATTAAATGAATGAATCAGTTTCCTAGCATATAGGGGTAAGTTGTTTGACTACCTAGATTTCAGTTCCTTGTTTAGAATTAGTTCAAACAGCTCCTAGAATGATGAGTTCGACCCCTAGAGGAAAGGAAAGGGGTTAGGATGGTCTATATGATGTAATTTCTCAATCATTTTCAGGGGTTGGAGAGGTTGGACTTTTGGGAAAAGCCTAGACTCTATTGTACATTGTATCTCTGCATTTTTGCCTAAGGAAAGACCAGGGTTTTGCAGCACTGTTTGGGATCCATGTGGCTTTATGTTTTGATGGTGTGCTTTCTTTCAGTAATTGTAAGTTGTTATGTGTATCATTTTCCTTCTTTCATCTTCTGCAATTGAACAAATGAAGTGTTAAGGTAGAATCCATCGATGGTTATGCTCTGCCTTTAAGTTTGATTAATTTTCCATGTTTTCATCTGTTTAAGGAGAATCCTTGAAACCTTCTTGCTCTCCTTAGCTCCTCACCAGTCTGATCTACCCATTCATTCCCTTTGAAAGCATCAAGACGATCGCCTACCTTGCCCCAAATAGACCTCTGTAAAAACTGTGCCTCATCCCCAAGCCCAAATTTGCCTTTCCTTGTTTCAACACAAAAACTCCTAAAAACTCAAATCAAACCTTTACTTCATACCTAGCCTAAAATTAGCTTCTATTTCAGTCATCTCAAGTCTCATCAATCATCTTTTGCCGAGATTGACCCGGAGAGAGCCCTCTCATGTCCTTGTAGGGCTAGCTACGAAGCTGAGCGTGGTTTGATGTAGCCTTGAGTTTTACCTTATTTCAGCCTAAGGCAGATTTGAGCGCTAACATAATGTTTAATTTTTTATAGTGATATTTGCTCATATGATTGTCACATATATGTATATATATATATAGATATATATATGTTTATTTTTTTCAAAGATCTAGATATATGTTTAATTAATTATATATTAATTTGAGCTTACAAGAGCTTGCAGAGAGTAAGTTGATTTATGAGATGGAGAAATTAATTTCTTTTTTCTCCTACCTATATTTACAAAGTGAGAGAAATTTTCTTTATTGCATTACATATATGAGAATGTTTATATGTGTATAATCACTTACATTCATGAAATTCTCCTGTGTGAAGGAGAAGGGAAATTTTGGGTAATAAGTTTACCCAAATAGTGATTGTATGGAGCTTCATGTAGAGCATGTCCTTAGTAAATTTGCTTAAGTTGTGATCCATATAATATCTTGTAGGGTGTGGAGCCTAATTATCTTCCTGATTCAGAGATTTTGTTTTAGCCGTGTTTGGAATCTGGTCCTTGACAACAGGGTGTGTTGGAGGCTTCCCCCCCACTATTATTGTCGCCCTCGAAAGAAAAACTTTAAGAAAAAAATCATTGTAAAATATTGTAATTTTGTAGTCAATATGGGCCATTCATTAGGTGGTAGATATGATGTTAGAAGTTATGTTAATTTAGGATTTTTTTCTCACTAGAATGCAACCCTTGGTTTATATGAGGGAATCGTATCGTGGTTTTGTATTATTTTGTGGAGAAAAAAAACGAAGGACATTGTTGTAGCGTTTTCTTCTCAATGATGTATGAAAAGAACCCACTTAAGATTGTGGATGACAAACAATCTCAACAATATAAATGGTTGTTAAACATTGTAGATCTGCAGTTATTGATAGAAACAAAAGCTACCAAATTCTAATCTATGCTACAATCATAGTTAAACAGTGAAAGAAAGAGTAATAACCCCAATTATCCAATGGAAACCAGATATGTAAAGAATAATTTTATAATAACACCTGTGAAGAGAAAAGATAAATGTTACCAGTCCCCCTCTATGGGATGGGTTCTTGGCTATCCTCAAACTTCTTCAGCTTTTGTAGAGTCTCTCTCCTCTATAATGCATAAACCCAGCAAAAATATGGTGTGCGACAATGAAAATAATTAAAGTTAAAATAGTGAGTGAAACGATGAAAAAAATCAAAGTGAATAATGAATGGAAAACCCTTCTATTTATAACAAAATATTGAGTTATCCTCAAATAATGAGCAATAATAAAATATTATTGATCCCATTCTTGGAATAACCACTTGGAATATTTTATTATATTTGGTTAGGAGAGAAAAAGTATTTAAACTTTTATTTCGAAATAATAAATAAATAAATGATTTATTTATCATCTTAAGGAATTAGTTAAGGAATAATAAACAAATAAGCATTTATTTAATTATTCCTAAGAGATTTAGTCAAATTTGACAAAGAATAATAATTAATTAGTAATTAATTAATTATTCTTAGAGAAAAATAAGAAAAATAATGATTTATCTATTTATTTTTTATGATTGGGTCAAATTTGACAAGGAATAATAATCAAACAATGGTTCAATTAATTATTCCTAGAAGAAAATCAAATAAATAATGATTTATTTAATTATTCTTCGTGGGTTTAACTATAAATTACTTAATAAAGGTGGTTTATTAGGTAATTTCTCACAGTGAAAGCAATTTCACTATGGTTAAATTGGCTTTACATGGTGTACTTCGGTCCATCTAGTAAATTAGGCTAGACGATCAATTTTGTGGTGATACCAAATTGCGCCCTAACGTACAAGTGTTAGGAGAAAACGTATGACCAAAGTACGTTGTAAAGACACAATCAGTTAGACAACATAGGGGAGTCAAAGAGAGAGAGAGAGAGAGACTAATAATCCTAAATTGAAAGAGGATAGGGACAGAGGGGGTGAGACTAATGCAAGTATCCTTTTATGTTGTGGTACCAGACCTCACTGAGGCGGGGGAGGCATACCCATACCCACCGAGATAACTTAGTACAAAAAATAATGGTTCGCCTAGAAATATAAAACTGAGCAATGAAGTACATGTTGAATGGTACATGACATGCTAGCATAAAAGAGCCAGAAAATAATACAATGTGTCCCATATAAATAATGCACTTGGAAAAAAATGAGCTAGGACTGAATAAAATAATATCTGAGTACATGAGATACAAAGCCCCTTCCCTCAAGAAATTGGTGGGAGGGAGGGTAGAACAGCCGGAGAAGCCCTACTGAATAGGGAAGGGTTCTGCAAAACTAAATGGATCATTTGAAGGAGACGTGCATGGAATGGACACTGCGATCGGTAGGAACCAAACCCATCAGCTCTACAGAACTACATCTAAGGTCGTAGCATAATAGGTATGCATTCGGGCATGTGGGGGGCTACTTGAATGGCAACCCCCTCATGAGGTCAGAAACATCTCACACACACTTGGGAATCACTAGTACAATCTGTTGCATCACTGGAGCATCAAGAGTATGGATCACGAACATGAAACAACCAAGTAAAAGGGCAATAACGAGACCCTCTTCTCGATCCAAGGCACTGAACAAGAATGGAATATGGAACCAAGATACACCACCCTCTAGGCCATTCTTCTAAAATAAATGAGCTGATGTCGATAGAATAGGGCCCGCGATAGATGAGGCAATGAGGATCCTCAACTGAAGCATGAGGGAAAATAGTAATGTGATTGATGGACTAACACTAGGGATAATGGGAACAAGTGGGACTGAGGGACAAAAAGACAACTACCCTTGTCAGAGCATAAAGTGAATGGTTGACCTGGCAGAAACTGACTCAACTCCGAAGGGGATGGCGATAGTATGACTAGAGGCCAAAATGGGCAACACATGATGAACGATATGCAAATATTGATGGAATACTATGATATGATATGATGGGACATGAAATAGACTCCAAGAATGTAAGGGTGACTCATCGCGGATGCTCTGAATAAGGGTGACTCGATGACGCTTCCACACAGACGAGGCCCGATGGGGACCATGAAAACATGATTAAATGATGGTTACTCATGAAAAAAATTGGCATATGGTACAACAAGTATTAATAGGAGGTGGAACTAAAAGTACAAGTGTTTCTTTATGATGAAATTCGATTTTGAGAGGCAACGAAGTGACCTTTATTGGAAAAATGGTTTCTTGGTAAAGTGTCAAATCATCAAAAATTGAGGAAGACACATTATAGTACTCAAGGAGAGCTTTCCAATGGTGCTGACGGTTCATCAAATGGAGCTACGGTATGGTCACAATGTATGATAGAAAAACTAGGGGTTTTCCTATAAAAGGGTGTTTTCTCTCCAATTTGAGAGGAGGAGAAGGCCCTAAATCTTGTGGAGATCATAGCGGAAAAACCGACGATCGGAATTAGGATCTACAACTTTCAGGCAAGTGGCTTTACTTGTCTAAATATGGCCTTAATGCTTCTTAGAATGATGGTTCCTAGCGAAAAAGTAATGGAAGAGGAAAACAAGAATGAACTACTAGATGAGTTCTAGAATCATCCTCACTGGCGAAGTCAACCATGGGGACTATGTGGACATAGAGTAGAATATTTGAAGATATGGTATCAAACGTCTAAATATACGATGTACATATGGCTGACCAGAGAGGTCAGTAAGACAAACTATCCAAGGAATGGGAGGATAATTGACCATACCTAGATGTGGTGGGATCTAGGTAAAGACTTAATTGAGAAGATGGCCAGGGGAAACCATCATTCCCCCAAGCATGGGATATTTCCCTCAAGAATATATGATGGAAGGGACTAATATGGTATGCAAAGGTGGGAATGATGCCCCTAGTAGGAGGATTTTATGGAGCACCATTGTGTTCCGAGTGCTCGAAAAAGGGATTCAAACATCTCAACCCAACTTAGCACGAGATCCTCCAAAGGAGATGTAGGGGTCTAAGTGCCCCCATAGTACGTTATGGGCGTGCTAGATGTATTTAGAGTTATTGGCTTCAAACACTTATATGATACATAATATGATTATACATTTTATATGATGATGATGGTTTGCCATTTGTTTTGTTTATGGTTATCTTTTGTGGTGTACATGTGATAAATGCCAATCTAGAATATTATTTGCAATGGTATCTACATAGTGATTTTGGGCTCTAGGCACATCACTGAAAGTAATGGTTTCAAATTCACATACCAATAGCTTCACTCACAGATATTTTCTAAATAGGACTTGGTTATGCACATGATACACACCATTTAATTGCATGACAAGTAGCAAGGAATCTAAATGAACTTGAATATGAAGGAATTGACTAACGAACCTATCACTACATCATATTCAGCCTGATTATTGGTGGCAGATCTAATGCACATGTTATTTGAAAGGAATAACGTATGCAAGGGGGTAAAAATGGCCCAGGCTGTCGAGGTTAGGTTCCGGGAAAATCGACTTGCACCATCAACATGACCGATATACAGTGTGGATGATGGATCCATCTAAAAGGTACAAAAGAAAATGGATGAGATGATGCAATCTATCTAACTTGATGGCAGAAATAAATACATGCAAATCAAAGGGATGTGCTGTGAGAGGAATTTCTTGAGGTAGAGTGCATTGGGAGAATTAAGAAGGAAATGGCCTTCAAAATCCTCTGAAGAAATGCCCCCTTACTTAAGGGTAGGGGTAATCAAGGGTAGCCATTTCTTCCATGGTGTCTTCATCAGGCTGAGAGATGGGCAGATAGGAGGAAGACTAACTACATGACATGGCAGCATTACATGGTACATCAACCTAAGAAATAAGGTTCACATACGCATCATCTGGAATGGTAGATGACGGACTGGTAGACGGAGGATCTACTGATTTTGAGACCTAGGATTCTGTCAAAGGAGGGTCGATAGAAATGTGCACAACAACCTCAGGAAGTTTTGCAGGCGAGGAACTCAAGGATGACGCCAGGTAAAGCATGGGGCTTGTGGTGTCTGTCATCTCGGCATCGAGGGGAGGGATCACAATAGTAGGGCCAGAGTTTCCATGTTCTAGTTGACTGGTGGTACCATAATCCATAGGTAGAGGAGTAGAGGCTCCACTACGAGTGGCCTCGTATTCACGAATTCCCCCAAGGAAATCATGAAATTCATCGAGACGAGGGAAACAATGGGAATAGTGACCATGAAGGTCACACAGGGCACAAGGGTGATTTGTGCGAAGCATTTTGAGTTTCTTAGGTGGGACCAATATTTTAACATGGACTTCTTGAATATTTGACTCAGGGAATGCTTCACGAACCAACAGTTTAAGTTGAGGAAGTTCAGGACAATTTTTGGTGGCATGCCCAACAAATTCACACAAAGCACACAGAGGTGTAGGCTTTGGGGCCTTAGGGGCTGGACAAGGTTGGGGAGCCTTGTTCTTCAAATATTTCGTTTTGGCTTTTCCCCCCTGGCTAGATGCTTTCACAACAGGAGTTAGTTCCTGTTGAGGTTGGGGTGGAACTGAAGCAATGGCAGGGGTCATGGGGACCGGTTGAACTAGGGTCAAAGCATGATATGGTCTTGGCTGACACGCGAAATGTTTGCAGGGGGATCGATGTACCATATTGGGATCCCTAGAGTCATGTTAAGAAGGACCAGCGAAGCCATGAGAGGTACAGAAAAAACTCTCGGAGGTGGGAACAAGAAATGTATCTAGCCAGTAGGATAATGTCCCGACGGAATAGCTCCTGGATGGTTGAGACCTGGAGGAACAGTTCCTAGTGGGAACATAGGAGAGGCACCCACAAATGGAGGAGGTTTTAGGGGATTGGGTCAAGAGGGTTCAGCTGGAAGAGCAACAACAGGATATTGAGGAGATGGTTGTTGATTAGGTGTACCGGTCTGCTTAAGGATGGCTCATGATGCTTGTAACATGAAAACACTCATGGAAGTAGGATCAGAAATGGGAGGGGTAGGATGAGGGAAAAAACCCAACAATGAGGAATTTTTATAGACTCTGGGTGAGACACTAGTGCAAGGAGTTGAAGAATGGTTGTTGGACATCAATGAGATGATGGACTCGGGGGAGGTAACGAATGTCAGCTCGTAGTAAGTCCACTGATCAATGGTAACAATCTTCCCTACATGGGGGAAGCACATCTTGCAGAACACCAAAAACGTGACAGCTAACATGACATATGTGTAACTATGACCTAAGAGAATGTTGTAATCCAAAGGGGCATCGATGACTTCGATACCGACATGGATAGTCTTACCCACAAGAATCATTGGACAATTGCAGTACATGCCAAGGGGTTGGGAGGAGTGTCCATCCCAAGCACGCAAAGTGATGGTGGAGGGGGACAACTCAAGTGACTTTAGCTATTTCCAAATAGCAGAAGACATCACACAGGTGGATGTGACTTCATTAATAATGCATCTGGAGATGATGGCATTACGGATTCTAACTAATATTTGGAAAGAAACCAATGAAGTTAATGGGGGGTGCTCTGATGTATCAACCGGGAAGATAATCAAACGATCGTCAGAAAGATCCATTGCACCCAAGGAAGTTAGTAGAGCTTTCTTATGGGAATGGAATGACTAGAGGACTTCTAGTGTCAACATGGCGATGGGTGATTGCGCCAATTCATCTACTATATTGTATGTATGGTCAGCTTTGTTAGAAGCTGCATTACGACGTAACGATCCCTTTAGTATCTTAGCCATGGCCTCAACTTTAGGTTGAGGGATCTGTCAAGGACCATTTGGTGTTGTAAGAAGCTCAGCAGATACTTTGGTTTCGGACTTGGTAGGAGACAAATTGGAGGGCTTGTCATATTGGTGTGACTGAGTTTGTAGGTTGATATTGGAGGGGTTAACCTCATCAAACTTCATCATAAGGATCTGGTAGTCACCAGGACTAGAAATTTGGGGGAGGTAGGCTGCTTGACCTAGCTGAGGTTGAGTAGCAACAAATCCTTGTTGCGGGAAATGATTTGTGAGCACTTCTGGTTGAGGTGCCATAGGACTGAGGCAATTTTTGACCTCTAGAACTTGCTTGAGCTTCCCACATTATGTGGGGTAAGAGGGGACACTCATGCGTGTAGTGGCCATGTACACCACAAAATGCACAAAGCTTATTCATACAAATAGCCTTGTTCTGCTTGGGTTGGCCGCCCTATTGCTAGTTGTTGGTGTTAGGCTGGTTTCCCTGGGGTTCACTGGGTTGGTTACCTTGGTTACCGTAGTTACCCTTGTCAACCTTCCCCTTATTCTTTTTCTTCGAATTTTTGGGATTGGTATCACTCTATTGCGCAAACACTTGTCCCTGAGGGGGCAGTGGATACTGGGGGTGAGGATGCATGGGATGTTGCGGCGCTAATGCTTAAGGGGCTGGAGCACCAGGCTATGCATAAGAAGGAGCAACAGTTTGGTAGATGGGTTGGGGTTCGGGAAACATGTTGCTAGTAGGAGGGGCATAAATGTTGGAGGAATCGATGTGCCCCTATGGGTAGCCATAACTCTACTGAGGGTATGGTGAAGAGTGTGAAAGGGATCCAACGATACCATCAGTGGTGTGAGATTCCCGCGGTGCATTGAAACTTCCAGGATGAGGGAGGTCTGGAATGACGGTATAGACATAACCAAATTGTGCATAAATTAGATCATATCTCAAAGTGGTATGGAGAGCTTCTTCCTCAGTCTGAGGAAAATGGGACGCGACATCTTTCCCAATGGGGGATAAAAGGCTCTTAAGAAACCAATCTAGATAGACATGGTCTTCGAAAGGTGGGGCACGACATGTTCTCCTCCTTCGACGCCACTCTTGAACATGGTAAGAAAGGTGAGTAGTGGAGGACTGACGAAATGTGGTCAATAGCTTTGTACCACTGTCATAGTGGAGAGGTAACTAGAAATATGAAAGGAATGCTTTAGCAAGCGACGCGAAAACGGAATGACAAGCAAAGGGTTGGTCTACATACCATTTTGCAGCGTCTCCAATGAGCGTGCGTTGGAAGAGCTGAAGACGAATGTAATCATCGGTTATGGAGTTGGACGAACACCACATGTGGAAGGATCGAACATGATTGGTAGGATCCTCTCCAACAATACCCTCGAACTTTGGGATGTCTGAGGGAAGCTTAGTCGGCATAGAGGGCCAACTAGCATCATGGTGTATGGGTTCATTTATCAACTAGTTAAGATCCGGTAGAATTAACCCAGCCATAAAGGGGAGCATGGGGGCTATCAGAACGGTTTCTGAGATTGTTCCACCTTACGTGACCACTAGTGTAGAACTGGAGCCATGACCAGGTTGGGTTCCTGCACCAGCTATGGGTCCAGACATGCTGACGATATGTGGTGAAGGAGGCTCGGAATTAGATGAGGAATCAGAAGGACCAGGAGAAGAGTCGATATGGGGAGTTGAAGGGCTATGAACTCAAATTCGAAGGGGAGGAGTAATATGCCCAAGTGGAAACTAGGGGTGAAGGCCTAATAATCTCCGTGACACACACCTTGGTGGTGCAATGGTGGCAGGACACACAGAACGCGGAAATGGTGAAGGGAGATCAACAATATATATTTTGTCTCTGATGCACTGAGATAAATTTATTATGTTAAGTCTTGTCCTGGTGGTGTAAAAAAGGTGCCCTTCACTTAAGGTGTTCTTGTGTGTGCAAGTGTATTAATTGATTAAGCCTAGATCGTGTTTGTAAAAAAAGAAAAAATCTTGTTGCAAATAAACTGAAATAAGTAACAAAAAATGAACAGCAAAACAATTAACTAAATCCCACCCAAACTTGGTTTTCAAACATTGTACTGCTTGGTGGCTAAACCGATGGGAAATACACTGAAACAGTCAAGAGATCTGAATGTTGGTGTGATTGGGATCAAGTGAAACTAAGCTGCTGGAAAGTGGTGCAACAACAACAAAAAAATAGAGAGGAAGATCGCTGCAAAAAGATAGGGAGATGGGTCAAACACCTAAGGCAAACGATGGGACCCTAAGGGAATGACTAAACAAGTTTAAATCTGAAACTATGGATGGTAGCAACCTATCTTAATAGATCTGAAACAAAAGGTTACAGATCTGGAAAATGTGGCAGGAAGCACTACAGAAACTCAAACTTCTCACTCAGCTAAACTTCTCCTAGAAAGGTGGAAGTGTACTAGAAGTCCTAGGGGAGGCTAAATTTGACTTCGACAAGTAAATTAGAGTGGATCAAGGCCTAAGCAGGATGAGACAAAGGTCAGACACCCAGCAGATAGCTCTCAGCAAAACCCAGAAACAAATATGAGAAAAACCTTAAAACCCAAAAAACGCAGGTACTAACCTGTTTTATGCTCAAATCACACTTTTTGGGCTGAAAGGCATGTTCTGAAGCCCAGATCGTAATTTTTGGGCTTAAAACTGTGATTTATGTTCCGAGGATCTCAGTCTGCAAATTTTGGAAAAAAGTATCACCTTTGTTGTGGCAGGTTCTCGTGACCTACATAAACGACCAGAAAGCTTGTGGAAGTCGAAAATTTATCAGAACTAGGGTTAAAAAACTAGGAAGCATTAATAGAATTCAAAAAAGAAGAAACCCTAAGTTGAAAACCAAAGGTTGCCCAAGTTTCTAGATTTGAAGTATAAAACCCAGCAGAGTCGCCAATTTCGTATTAGAGGCCCAGGTTTCTGAATCAGGATTATTCCCCAAGGGAGTCTCCAATTTTATTGTAGTGTTTTCTTCTCAATGATGTACGAAATGAACCCACTTAAGAGTGTGGATGACAAACAGTCTCAACAATATAAATGGCTGCTAAACATTGTAGATCTGCAGCTATTAATAGAAACAAAAGCTGCCAAAATTTTGATCTATGCAACGATCATAGCTAAACAATGAAAGAAAGAGTAATAACCCCAACTATTCAATGGAAACCAAATATATAAAGAATAATTTTATAATAACACCTGTGAAGAGAACAAATAAATGTTACTAGTCCCCCTCTATGGGATGGGTTCTTGGTTATCCTCAAACGTCTTCAGCTTATGTAGAGTCTCTCTCCTCTATAATGCATAAACCCATAAAAATATGGTGTGCGACCATGAAAATAATCAGAGTTACAACAATGAGTGCAACAATGAAAATAATCAAAAGTAAATAATGAATGGAAAACCCTTCTATTTATAACAAAATATTGAGTTATCCTCGAATAATGAGCAATAATAAAATATTATTGATCCCATTCTTGGAATAACCACTTGGAATATTTTATTATATTTGGTTAGAAGGGAAAAAGTATTTAAACTTTTATTTCGAAATAATAAATAAATAAATGATTTATTTATTATCTCAAGGAATTAGTTAAGGAATAATAAACAAATAAGGATTTATTTAATTATTCGTAAGGGATTTGGTCAAATTTGACAAAGAATAATGATTAATTAGTGATTAATTAATTATTCTTAGAGAAAAATAAGATAAATAATGATTTATCTGTTTATTTTTCATGATTGGGTCAAATTTGACAAGGAATACTAATAAAACAATGGTTTAATTAATTATTCCTAGAAGAAAATCAAATAAATAGTGATTTAAGTATTGGGGTTTTCGCAGTGCATTGTATTAGATATCATTTTGGGATTCAATTGCGTTAAGTAAGTCATTCATCTATGACCATTTAATTATTCTCCATGGGTTTAACTATAAACTACTTAATAAAGGTGGTTTATTAGGTAATTTCTCACAGTGAAAGCAATTTTACAATGGTAAAATTGGCTTTACATGGTGTACTTCAATCCATCTAGTAAATTAGGCTAGATGATCAATGTTTTGGTGATAACAGACATTGTGAGAGAGCGAAGAGGAAGTTACAATGGATGTGTTGTAGGTTGCACCCCTTCAGTTTGTTGGATAATATAAAAGGAATGACTAATTATTTCTTCGTGGACGTAGCCCAGATTGGGTGAACCACATATATTTGTGTCTCTCTTATTTTATGTTTTTTTGTGTTTGTGTTTCCATAATATTTTATGTGTTTCATTGCTCTGTTATTTAATTTCTAACATATCTAATGTAAATCCTCGTAGATTTATTGTAAATTTTGAAAATTTCTAGTCTATTAATAATTAGGAGAATTTGTGACATTTTAGTTAGTAAAAATGTTAGATTTAAGAGATGGTTGATGACCTCATCAAGGGGTACTCAATAAGAGCTTGACATTTAGGCCATAAACGATGAGCTCATTGGGGGGGGGGAGGGGTCGATATGAGGTTGACTTCATCAGCGATAGGTGAAATATTTTGGATTGGTAACTGTTGAAGCCCCAAAAATTGGTTCAACAACAAGGGGGATACCCGCCCTGTCCGAACCTTGGTTAGCAGCTCCTTTTTCGTTTGGTATAGCGGGTCCAATTGGGGATAATGGGACCAGTTTCCCAATTTGTGTGTGTGTGTAAGATTGATTGATGTTTGTGCCTTTAAAAGATTCTAAATGAGATAATCTACTTATAATTCTAATCTAATGATATGCAATTGTATTCTAAAAAAGCAACGACATCTAATATCTATACTAACCCGGGGTAAGATTTTTCTGTTATGCGATCTAAAATGATTTCAAATAACAATTGGTAATAAATATCATTCAAATGTTATAAGAAAAGAATTCAATATAGATGAACTGCTTCGCATAAAAAGTTAGACGAAACAGTTGTGAGAAGCATATCGCTTATTAAGCTATTCACATATCAAGCACAAATAAATATCTATCACCGTACAAAAGTGCCAAATGATAACTCAGGCATTCAAGCATTAACATATAAACAACTAAGCTTAAATATCACTCTAACAAAAGATATAGAAACAGTTAAGAGATAGAAGTACCATTTATAACTAGTTCTACTCATGAGCTTCAAGCGATAATGATTTATCTCTTCTCAATCCGACATCAACTAAGAGTACAAAAGTGCAACATCAGTAGTAGATATCAGACGCAAAAATCAATAAACCCTGTTCCATTCATTCACCAAAACCTCCTTGGAGGGTGCAAAAGTGCATGTTCTGAGGACAAATTTTTGATAAATTTCTAGACCCTTCTCTAAATGCATGAGAAGGGTTTAAATACTACTAACTATGTCTAAAAAATAACTTATTTACAAAAATTTAGGATACGGTTTAAATGACCATCCTTTTTCTAGAAAAAATAAAATAAAACTATTTCTAAAATTAAATCTAAAACTAACTATTTCTGTATTTTCTCCTTAATGTCGCAAGCATTCGGCATTTGCTTGATATGCGTCAGTTGGTTGACTTCAGCCTTTAAATGTGCTGCAAAATGGAATCAGCAAGAGCTGGCACCATCTTTTCGGTACTAGGCTTACAGGAGACAGAGCAATTAGAGGCTTCCCATTTCGAGAAGTTTTACCCAGCTGTTAGCCTCCTGCTGCAGCAGGTTACTCATATTTCATGATTGACATTTTTACAGGCCAAATATGTCATACTTTGCATGCTGCAATGCTCCATATTTGCTAACAGTCACCAAAAAGAGTCCATGAGAGAATGCTACTCAAAGTTCATTTGTTGCATTCCAATTTTGAAGAGTCTTTTCATTTTTGTACAAATTTTCAGCTAAAGGGAGGTCCAAACAGCCTAATCTTGGTCTCCCTAGGTTTCAATTTCTGTTTAGAATATAGAGAATGAAAAATCTGTCAAACACTTAATCTTGGCAGATTCTTTAGATAGGTAGAGATCAAAAGAGCCCAACTGCTTATCTGGGCCCTTGGAAGAAATAAGTGTAGATGTAGAATAGGAAGACATCAAAAGAAAAAGTTGAAAAGCTGGGTCTGCAAGTCCAAGCGCACCCAAACCAAAAGAAGAAAAAATGTTAGGTAAGTAGGCTGGGTAGGTAATTTTGAGGTTGCAGAAGGTTGATTTGTGATTAATTCCACATTTTCAAGTGTTACACTCATACACATCACAGTCAGCAGACAGCTCCCATTTGAAGCAATTCAAGCGAAGCATGACTAACTCCCTCTTCTTCCTCTTCCCTAAAAACACTTACTAACCTCCCCTAAAGAGGTCAAGATCTGCTTGATACCTCTTAGTTTCATCATTTTCCATGTCATTAGCCTTGGTAAAGATCTGCTTTACTCAAGGAGGATCCACACTTTCTCTACAAAGTTCTATCTCCCCTTCACAGCCTAAGATCTTTGAAACTTAGCGCTTTCTGGTCACTTTCATATTAACTACTGACATTATTATTTAGCTCCCTATATACTTCCCTTCCCCCTATTTAAAAACCATATTAATAGCTCCCCTATGTAAATATCCCCTCCCCCTGGTTGGAATATAACCATAAACATCCCATGGGAATTACTAGGTCATCTGGACCTTAGTAAGAGCCCCATCTCTGCATAAATTTCCCCTTCCCTAGTGTTTGGACTCCTTCCAAAACACAAAGAAACCCTCTCCAAA
>APFE030712031.1:82255-104407 GCA_000404065.3 Pinus taeda
CATGAAAAATGAATACCTGCTGCAGCAGGAGCTAACAGTGGCTCCACTCGGGGATGGCTTCTCCTTGCGGGAAGTCAAGAACAGCAGGCCAGAACGGCTTGGTTTTTCAGTTTCTTGCTATCTTCTGCAAAACTGGGAAGCATCGCCTGCTTTCTTCCGCGTGCTCCCAGTATTATAAACTTTAAAAGGTCACAATTGATACTTACAAATATGTACAAACCAACTACCACCTGCTCTTTCAAGCAGGAGGATCATTGTAGTGCTTCAACATCCGGCCATTGATCGGGCCTTCTTCCGCTGTGCTGTTATCAAGAGGTTTGAGAAAGTAGGTGTTATTGCCTTGCACAGCACTGATAATGTACGGACCTTTCCACAGAAAATCAAATTTAGCATGTTTGCCCTTGTCTTCCCTTCTTGCATCCCATCTTAGGACTTTGCTGCCTACCCATAAATCCTCTGCTTTGGTTCTCTTGTCGAACATTTTCTTGAGTTTTTCTTGTAGAGCTTGAGCTCTATTGAAAACTTCTTCTCTGGTTTGCTGAAGGTGAATGGTCTGATTAATTCTTCTCTGCATGTCGTTTGGCTCAGCTTGAATTTCTTGCAACAGTTTGATAGTTGGTATACCTAGAGATGAAGGAAACCTGGATTCCATCCCATACACATGTTCATAGGGGCTCATCCCGATGGATTTTTTGGTGGTCATTCGGTCTGCCCATAGGGCGCTGGTGAGCTTTTTGTGCCAGTTCTTTTTGTTCTCTTCTAGCATCTTCTTTATGATATTGATGAGGCTCTTATTGGAGGACTCGGCCAGGCCATTGCCTTGCGGATAATAAGCAGTGGAGTGACCTAAGGTAATCTGGTATTTGTGGCAAAAGTTAATGATTTTATTGGATTTGAAAGCAGCCGCGTTGTTGGTAATGATTTTCTCTGGGCAGCCAAATCTGGACAGGATGTTGTTCTCAAGAAATTGGATGATGGTGGAGTCATTGGCTTGCCTACACGGGATGGCTTTAATCCATTTGGTGAAATAGTCAGTGGCTGTCAAAATCCATTTGTGCTGGCCTGAGGAGGAGGGATGAATTTCTCCAACGAAGTCAAGACCCCATTGTTGAAAAGGCTTTTCGGTTGAAATGGGCTTTAGTGGCAGAGGTAATAGCTTTCTTTTTCCTTCAAAGATTTGGCATTTGTGGCATGAGGCAGTAAATGTTTTCACATCTGTAAACAAAGAGGGCCAATAATAACCGGCTCGCAAGATCTTGTCCGTTGTGGATTTCCAATATAAGTGGCCTCCGCAAACACCTGCATGAAATTCTCTCATGACGTTGTTAGTTTCATCCTTAGTTAAACATTTAAGCAAAATACCTTCATAATTTTTCCAAAATAAAGCACCATCTATGACACAGAAGTTTGATGATTTCATCCTTAAAAATCCTTTTTTAGTTCTAGACAATCCTGGGGGAGCACACAGGTTTAACAATACAAAGCAAATATCAGAGTACCACGGGGACTGTGTGAAGGTATCACTGATCTGTAGAGTCGCCAGCTCCGCTTCATCGTCCAGCTGATTAATGTCAAGTGCTTGGAAATTTGTTTCGGCCATTAGCTTAGCTAGCCCTTGTCCTTTTACGAGCTTGGTGGGCTTTATCGCAATGTCGTACTCAAGGATGCTAGCAATCCATTTGCCTCTTCTGCCTTCCAATCCTTCTTGAGTTAATATATCCTTTACAACAGCATTGGGGACATATGCGATCACATGAGAGTAGAGGATGTAAATTCTGAAGTCTTTAATGGCTTTGACCAGGGCATAAGCTTGCTTTTCCATGATCTGAAATTTTAGGGGTGCGTCTCTCAAAGCTCGGCTGAAGAAAGCTATTGGTTTCTCATGGCCCTGATCATCTTTCTGCAGAAGGACTGCGGCTATGGTATGTTCTGATGCGAAAGAAAAAATGATAAAATCTCTGTCAAATTGAGGACTGGTAAGGACAGGTGTTTGAGTCAAGGCCGTTTTTATACTCTCGAAAGCTTGCTTGGCCTCAAGGGACCATCTCACCTTGGCGTCCTTTTTTAGCATGTTGCTCAATAGCCTTATTAACTCAGCTAAATTGGGGATAAATCTTCTCAGGAAGTTGACTTTTCCAAGGAATCCTTGTAACTCTTTCGTGTTTCTTGGGCAAGGGATTTGGAGGATAGCCTGAATTCTTTCTGGGTCGATTCTAATCCCGTCTTTTGATATTATATGCCCTAATAACCTGCCTTCCTCCAGGGCGAACAGGGACTTCTTCGGGTTCAAGGAAATGCCGAATTTCCTACATGTGATAAAAATTTGCCTTAAGTGCTTAAGGTGTTGCGAGTCAGATTTGGCAAATGGGGTCTGGTCATCCAAGCAAACCACAAGGAAATCGTGTATTTCCTTAGCGAACGCGATATCCATTTCCCTCTGAAAGGTAGCACCGGCGTTTTTCAGCCCAAAAGGCATTTTAACGTATTTGAACGTTCCCCAGGGTGTAGTAAAAGTTGTTTTGTCCTGATCGTCTGGGTGAACTAGAATTTGGTTAAATCCTGAGAATCCGTCAAGTAGAGAGATCCTAGAAGAACCCACCACCCTTTGCAAGATGTGATCCATTTTGGGTAACGGGTAGTGGTCCTTTAGGGAGACTTGGTTTAAATTTCTCAAGTCTACGCACAGTCTTATCTTTCCTGTTTTCTTCCTGGTAGGGACTAAGTTAGATACCCATTCTGAGAATCTGATAGGCGCAATGATCTTTGCTTCAAACATTCTTTTTATTTCTTTTTCAATCATAGGGAGAAGCATGGGGTTGATTCTTCTGAGTTTTTGTTTGAACAGTTTCTGATTCGGCCTTAGGGGAATAGTATGTTGGATTACCGAAGTGTCATAGGACTTCAAGTCCTCATAACTCCAGGCAAATACGTCTTGGAATTCTTTGAACAAATCCACATATTTGGGCTTTTGGTCAGGAGGCAGGTTTTTAGAGAGTTTAATCATCTTGGGATGTTCTGTCGTTCCTATGTTGTATTCTTCTATGGCAGCATCCAAAGGTTCCATTTTTGGTTTTCTGGCCACATCGTTGTTATCAAACATGTCTTCCAATGGGGTGAGGCCAGCAGGCAAAACATTTCCTTTTAGGTCCATAAATTTTTCTTCTGCCTCGGCTGCCTTAGGTGAGAAAGACTGTTTCAGTTGCCTTATGTTTGTGCTGTCAAAAATAGTTGGGCTGAGTATCTGTTCAGCCATGGGGGCTGTTAGGGTCATGCGATCTTCTTCTGCTAGTCGCTGTGTTTTTGGCGTAACGTCCAGGTCAATGTTGGTGCTAGAGAATTCACCTTCCAGGGTCAAAAAATTGTTAATCTGGACATCATCTTGGAATATCTGCCAATTCTCGACATTGTTAGGAATTGACGGTCTATGTTTTACTTCTACAGTGAAGCGGTGACTTGGTCCAAAGGGAAACCTACAGGTGCTAGCGAAGGTAGCTAGGCTATGAGCACGAATATTATGTTCTCGTGCGATTTTGGTTAACTCAAAATCACTGAAGGTGCTAAGCAATTCACTGGCAGCGGCTCTGTAAGCTCTCATTCTACTGTCATTGGCGACAAAGTTGCCCTTCATCTGTTGTATAATGAGGTCCGAATCACCTAGGATGGAAATTGTGGTAGCTCCCAAGGTTTTCAGCAGCTTGAGACCTAAGAGAAGGGCTTCGTACTCTGCCATGTTGTTTTTACATCTAAAATTGAGTCTATAGGCGTGGCCTTGTGCATGATTCTCGTGAGTTTTGTAAATCCAGACTCCAGCCCCTACTCCTAACTTGTTGACTGCACCATCAAATTCTAAATACCATGAGACCTCTAGTCCAAGGCGTGTATTGGGGATTTGGGGAGCATGCAAAGCAGATGAACTGGTGACTTCTGTTTCGGGATTTTCTTCCTGTCCTGTGCTGGCTGCCTGGGCTGTTGAGACAATTTCAAGTGAGTTGGAAGCTGGCCTCTCACTAGCATTGGTTTCTTGTTCTAGGGCTAGCAGTTTATCAGGATTTGGAAGACTTGTATTATCGTTAAACAAAATAAAAGAATCCATATCAGAATGGATCGAGTATATCGGAAAATTTTGGGGTTTCTCCTCACTACTCACCACATATTTCATTAGTGTTTCTTTATAAAGTCTCTTTGGTTGCCCAAAGACGGATATAGTTGCGTAAGAGAGGTCGAGTTGAAGGGATCCTTGCAATTTTGCTCCCCATGATCGGGATAGCAGCATGCCATACTTTGTGGGGATGTCAGCAACTACTACGTCCATTAAGATCGTTTTGTTCGGGAATTGGACTAGGGATACACAAAGATCTTTGATTAAGCCTAGGCATTTTACCTGACTTGAATCGAACGAATACAGATCTTTATAGGGTTGGGTGACATCGAGGTTTAACTTTTCCATTACAGCTTTGGGCATGAGGTTGTGTGAGGCGCCTGAGTCAAACATAGCATTGTGCAGTATCTTGTCGTGTATGTGCAGGCTGATATAGAAAGGCGAAACAGGTCCGAATGCTGTTTTTCCGTCAACCTCTGGCCCGAACAGTAGTTCAGGGGTGTCATCTAGAATGTTTACATCATCCCTAATTTCAGGCAATTGGAGCGATTTTTGAATTTGTTGTCTATACACAGCATGCTTAGCCAGTTCTGAGAGGGGGATGGAGATTTTAAGCTTTCCGATTTTGGTTTCTAGGCTGAATGGTTTTTCTGCTGGGTTCCTGGTATTGACACTGGTGAGTTTTTCTTTCTCCGGCGTATTTTTTGTATTTCCCTCTGGAACGTGCGTATCACTATGTATGACTGTCCGTGGTATCTCCGTTCTAGGAATATTTTCATGAATGCTCCCCAGGTCTTTTTCAGGGAGGAAGAGTGTAGCGGCTATTCCATAGAACCATGTGTTTCTGTTACATCTTCCACAATAACTTGTTGCGAATTTGGGACATGGTTGTCAATTGTATGACCGTTGGTGCTTTTCCCTTTAGCCTTGTTGGGCTGTTTGCCCTCCTTTGCCTTGCTGGGTGGAGACACATCGACAGTCCGTGTTCTTAGTTTGTATTGCTTATGTACCTCATATATGGCAGTGTCATAGCCTTGTTTAAAGTCAAAGGACTCTCCCGATTTAGTGCGGAATTGTTCTATATTAAGATATGGGGGGTTTTCTTCTGTGAAGGAGGATTGCTGTCCATTTTCTGAATCAACCAGGTTCATTAGGGTCCTGTTTGTGGGATTAGCAGATGTAGATGCCTCAGCAAAGTTCTCTTGGAAAGGAGGTCTGATGTCGTGATCCTGATTGGCCCTACCTATGTTCAAATTTTGGGTTTTTTTGAAGTTTGGGTTCCTCGCGGTGTTGGGCTGTTGATTTTCCCATGAATTTTTTCTCTCCACATTGTCTAATCTATCTCCCATTCTGTTCATGGAACTGATGACTGCATCAAGTTTCTGCTCATAAGAGGAGGGTTCTTCTTTGAAAGTGGTTTTTCTCTCGGATCTGGTTCTGTTTCTTTTGGCGATTAGATTTGCTTCTACGCTTACTGTGGCATCTTGCATTTCCGCGAGGCTTTGAGGGGCTCTTTCCCTTAATTGATATGCCATCTCGGCATCGAATCCATCCGGAAATTTGTATAAAGCAAGGTCGGGTGGAGGTCTTAAATTTGGTGGTATCGCGTTGTAAACATTGTTAAATCTGGCACAATAATCCAGGATAGCTTCCCCAGGTCCTCTCTTGATGGATTCATATTCGGATAGTATGTGCAGGGGGTCCTTCCTTTTCTCCCATCTGTTAATGAAGGTTTGGTATAAGGCTTCCAGATTTAGTATTGAATTAGGTGGAAGTGCCCTAAACTAGTTTCTAACATCATCGGTTAGACTTTGAACAAAGATCTTCATTCTTACGCTATCATCGTCTATCTCATAACTCTCGAAATAATACTGCATTTTCTTTGTGTGTTGTATGGCGGTGCAAGAGGTTGTGCCATCAAAGTAAGTGATTTTCGATTGATAGTCCTGAGGCATTGCCCCGGGATTAGAAGGTAATTGTAATGGTGCATATCTGGCCATGATGACGGGGATGAGCGGAACACCTAAAGTGAGGGGGACTATAGGAATAACCGGGGAAGAGGGAGTAACTGATGGGGTATGGATATGGGGTTGAGGTGTGGAAGAGCTACTCGGAGAAGGAGGCGATGAGCCAGAGGAATTCGGGGTAGATCGGACTAAAACTTTGACAGGGGTTGGTACAACAATTGGCTGAACTGCTTCAGGACTAACAGGGGTCTGGCAATCTTTTTGTTTTTGTTCCCTGACGATCTTCGGAATTAGATTAGGATTTCCAATGGCGGGTGGGTTATTTGGATTAGGATTTGATCGTGTATTATGTGTCAGTTTCTTAGGAGCCAACTTCTAATATATCTTTGAAATATTTCTCAAAATATGCAACCACACAGGTCGGCCGATCAAAATTCGGTTTCTTCCTCTGTAAGGATGCAGACTGGTTGCATTAATTTATCTGAGGAGTTCCCCAGCGGAGTCGCCATTATGTTATCACTCAGGTTGTCCCTAGGCTCCTAATATGGATATGGCCGAGGTAACCACAAACCAATCTTCTGATTGCAGGCTCTAGCCCACCTGCAATCGGAGAGGGCTCTCTCCTTTGGATTCAACCTTAGTTGATGATTTTAGGCTAGCTTTCTGACTTCAAGGGAATGTTGAATGTGATTGGAAGGAAGGTAGGATTCTTGAATAAAGAGGCACAGTAAGGTGTTATAAATTTCGAACCATTGGGCATGGAGTCACAGATTGAGGCATGCGAGCGTTTTCTTGGTCAAAAGGGGATACGGAGCGGGATAGCCACACAGGATACAATACTCGATCTGCTGAAAGTACGGAATGAACATCAGGGATGAAAGGAAAAAGAGAATCATTTCATCATGCTGACAAAGAGGAGAAATGGATGAGTGGAATCCCGGAGCAGTTAAGAATTCCTAAGACATGCACTCATATGTGAAAGAAATAGGGTAAACCAGATCATTTAAGAATACAAGCTCATAAACTGTTTCTGAAGAAAACATTGAAAAATGCAGAAATTGAAACTTAAGGTGTAAATGAAACAAAATCTTAAGCTATTCTTTTTTTCCTGCAATTTAGAAAGGCGGAAAAGGTGATAAAACATAAAATAAACAGGGAAGAAAAACACTAATGGATCATGCAGAGACACAGGAATTCCCGTGATCATTCCTTGGCCAAGAGAAAACAGCAAGTTGTTTCGCAATCCATGCTTTCAGCAATCTTTGATTATGGAAAAATATGACAGTTACAGTGTGAGTCTTTGCTCAGAGAAAATGCTGGAAAGAAAGCCTGACCAACAACTACTACCAACCAACCAACCCCTCACAATATCGCTTAGGGTGGTATTTATAGACAAAATATCGGAAAGACATCATTACAAGTGACCTTGACAGGTCTGCTTAGAACTCTTCAAAAATCTAAATGCTGCTGGAATTAAATGCAAGTAAATCTTTTTGGCTGTGCTGGGGGTAGCTAAATCAGAACAGTTGACAAGGTGGCCCTTGGGGACCAGATGCGGTGCTGCTGGAGTGAATGAGCTTCGGGGCTGCAGTTCGGCTTTGGTGCAAATTGAATGTACAATTATTATGATTTGAGAGTGTCAAGTAGTTTCGCTCTCCTTCTATGAATTTGCTGGAAGATATTCAATTTTCTCTTGCTTTGGGCCGCTTCTCAAGATATTCTCTGATACACTTTGCCGCTACATTGATGATTTCCGCCGTCAACTGATACTCTTTGACACGCTTGATGCCTACTAATTTGATCTGATACACTTTAAACTCTGTGACTGATCTGCTGTTGTCTTCAAACCGGATCCTTTGGCACAATTGGGCAATTTTCGGGCTACTTTCGGCGCGTAGTGGGCTCGGCAATCAGAAGATTCCCTGAAGATTCCTCGAAATGGCCTATTTCCCGTAGCGATGCGCGAATAGCGCGCTATTTGCGCATCGGAAACTGCCTCTGTTTCTTGATCTGGAGCTCCGAAGTGCGATTTTTCTCCCTGCGTGAAGCTTTTTTTGGCTTTTCTGGCTGCTGACGTAAGCATTGCGTCGGCTGTATGGCGGATGATTTCAGCTGTGGGTCCCTGGTACAGCGCGACGTGGTGAGATACTGGATGGATTGTGGTGAGCAGACTCCAATGCAATATCGCGATATCAAGTTGGTGGGGAAAGAGGGGGATCATTGGGTTAGGCATTTGGTGCTTGCGACTACCGATATGCGATATCGCGATATCGCATCGGTGGGGGACGGATGGGCAATGTTTTGCATGAATATGAGAGTGCGAGGTTGCGACGCGAAAACGGCTTTGAGGAGAAATGGTAAGTAAGTGGGTGTGAAGGGCTTTTGGGGTTTCGGAAGGGGTCCGATTACCTCGGGGGAATTTTATACTTTGGAAGGAGTCCACCGTATTTGGGAGGTGGTTTGGGGGTCGGGGTTCTTGCTTAGTTTCTGATAAACTGAACAATTCCCGGGAATTGCTATGGTTCTTTTTCAACCAGGGGGAGGGATATTACATAGGGGGAATTTTACTTAATATTAATAAGGGGATGGGAAGAATAGGGAGCTAAATAATAATGTTAGTGGTTAATATGGAGATGGTAAAAGTGCTAAGTCGGGAGAGATTAGGCTGTTACAAGGGGGTAGACCATACTTCGGGAGAAGATATGGAACAGCCTTGAGTAAAAGCAGATCCTTAACTCAAGCTGGAGTTACGAAATGAGAAACTTAAGAGGTGTCAAGCAGATCTTGACCTCTTTTGGGATTTAGTTAATGATTGGGGAAAACAGAGAAGGGGAGTCAGTTATACTCTTTTGAGCCCTCTTTGCTACAAATCTGCTGATTATGCCGGCATGATAGATACTGAAACTGGAACTGGCAGCAATTCAACAGCCTCAGAACTACCTACCAGCTACTGCCTGCAATTTTTCTCTTTTGCTTGGGGTGCACTTGACGCAACCCATCAACATTTTTTTTTATGCTTCCTATCTAACATGCTACCCTTATTCTTCCAGAGCCCAGATAAATGTTGCTCTTCTGTTTCTTACCTATCTAAGAATCTGCCAAAATTAAACTATTGGACAGATTTACAATCTCTATATTCTAAAACATGAAATTTAAACCTAGGGAGACCAAGATTAAACTGTTTGGACCTCCCTTTAACTAAAAGTAGCGATACCGGGATAACTTTACAAAATTTGAAGGCAATTGAATGAACTTGCAGTAGCCTTCTTCATGTGGACACTGTTTGAGAAAATATGGAGCATTGCAGCCAGCAAAGTACGACATATTTGGCCTGTGAAATGCTAATCATGAAAAATGAATACCTGCTGCAGCAGGAGCTAACAGAACCACTTCTTTTCCATAAACTAAATTGAATGGAGAAGTGTTGATGGATACTTTCTTCGTTATTCAATTTGCCCATAAAGCATATATTAAAGATTTATGCCAATTTTTATGATTTTTCTCAACTGTTCATTTGATATTCCTATTTAGGTTTTTATTGGTAGATTCAACTAACCCATTCCCTTGTGGATAATAATTGGCGAAATATTTATGTTTAAAACCTCTTTTAGGTGAAAATTCAGTCATTGCATTTCCAGAAAAGTATGATGCATTATCAAACATTAAAGTGGAAGGCAATCCAAACTTGGTGATTATGAATTGATTTATAAATTCAATGATATGTTCAGCATTAGTTGTCTTGAGTGGAACTGCTTCTACCCATTTAGTAAAGTAATATGTTGCTGTAAGGATGTATCTATGCTGCTTAGAAGAGTGAGGAATGATCTCACCTATTATGTCCAATCCCCACTGATCAAAAGGTTTCTCAATGTTGACTGGTTGTAATGGCAAGGACGGTTTCTTCTGTCTCCCAGCGGAAGTTTGGTAGACTTGACATTTCCTCACGTAATTGTGTGAGTCTTTGAATAATGTGGGCCAGTAATAGCCTGCGCGTAGGATTTTATGTGCAATAGCATCTCCAGCATAGTGTCCACCTGCTAGCCCGTCATGGAGTTCCTGCAAAACATTTTTAGCTTCAGATTCTTCAAGACATCTAAGTAGAACAGAATCATAATTTATCCTAAAAAGAACATTATTCAAGAGTTGATATTGTTTGGCTTTCAACCTTAGAGCTCTTTTCTTAGTATAATCGAGGTGTGAGGGGGCAAACCCATTCTTCAGATAATAAATGATATTGGCATATAATGACTCATTATCATTTAGGCTTACCTCGTACACTTTTACGTCTGCAGATGGAATTTCTGATATCAGTGATGCTCCGACCAACATTTTGCAAAAGCCTTGACCTTTTACAATACTTTCTGGTTTGATTTCTACATCATATTCCTGTAAGACAGTAACCCAATTGTCTCTTTTCTCACCCACATCTTTTTGCGCTAAAAGATTTCTTACCGCTGGAAACGGTACAATGATTTTTGTGCGGGTTTTGAGTAAAAAGGGTCTGAAATATTTGATTGCTTTGAAAACAACGTAAGCCCGTTTCTCCACATCTGAATAGTTTAATTCAACTCCCTGTAAATTTGAACTAAAGAAAGCAATCAAGGCTTCTGCCTTCTCTTGATTTGTCTGAGTAAGTATCACTGCATATGATCTGTCAGATGAAAATGTATATAAAACAAAAGGCTCTAAAAATTTTGGAGTCACTAAAGATAGAGCATTGATAATTGCTTGTTTGATTAGATTGAATGCCTCATATTCATCTTGGCCCCACTTGAAGTTTGAGTTCTTTTTAATCATTGTTTGTAAAGGAGATACAATTCTTGAAAATTATGGAACAAATCTCTTTACAAAGTTGATCTGAACAAGGAAAGATTGCATAGCTTTTTTTTTGTGAGGTAGGGAAATTTCGGAAATCTCTTTGATTCTGTCAGGGTCAATGTGAATTCCAGTTTTTGACACTATGAATCCTAGAAGTTTTCCTTCACTTAATGGGAAAAAGGACTTTTTAGGGTTGAGTGAAATTCCATACCTGAGACAATGTTGGAAGATTTGTTTTGAATCTCTGAGATGGTTCCTTCGTGTCTTGGAATAGACAGTGATATCATCCAAATAGATTACCATAAACTTATTAACTAAAACTCTGAATGCAATGTCCATGGCTCTCTGAAATGTGGCACCAGCATTAATCAGACCAAAAGGCATTTTTTTTATATGCGTAGGTACCCCATTTGGTTTTGAATGTGGTTTTTAATTGATCATCAGGATATACCAACACTTGATTGTATCCTGCAAATCCATCCAAAAAGGAGATTAATTCTGACCCAGCAACTGCCTGCAAGATTTGTTCCATAGGAGGCAAAGGAAAATTATCCTTTTAGCAGGCTTTATTAAGGTTTCGAAAGTCAATACAAATTCTAATATCTCCGTTTTTCTTTCTAACAAGGACCATGTTGGAGACCCATTTGGAATGTCGAACGGGGAAAATTATTTTGGATTTCAATAACTTGTTGAGTTCGGATTTAATCTGATTTTCTAAATTGGGATGGATTTTTCTCAACTTCTGTTGGACTGGTTTTGCATTTTCCATCATTGGAATAGTATGTTGGATGATAGAAGTGTCGTATGTTTTAAGTTCATCATAGTTCCAAGCAAAAACATTTCTGTATTGTCTCAAAAGACGGATATATGCTAATTTTTCTTCGGGAGTTAGGCCAAGGCCTAGATTGATGTTTTGGGGTTGGTATCAGTTCTTAGATTTGCTAATTCGTAATTCAAAGTTGAACTTTGGAGTTTTGAATTAGTAGATCTTTTAAACTGATCTTTCAAACCATAAAGGTCTTCTAATTTGACTACCGACTTAGGTATAACATTGTAAGCGCTATCTTGTTGCAATTGTCGGTCATGTTGGTCTTCGTCAATTATTTGATTGATATAAGATCCTTCGGATGTGAGAAAACTCACGATATCAGGATCGTCGTTGAATATTCTCCAATTTGTGATGTTATCAGGAATAGAAGGTCTAAAGATTAATTCTATTGAAAATCTATCAGGACTAAAATCTTCTGAAGGGATAAGTTCAGAAGCTACATTAGCCAAAAGGTCTGCACTTGCATTCTGGAGTCTGGGAATTGATGAAATATTAAATGCTATAAAGTTCTTAGTCAGATCTTGAACTAAAGATGGATAATGTTTTAAATGACCTGATAAGCAATGTATAGTATTATGTACCTGTCTGACTACAATTTCAAAGTCTCCGAAAACTTGAAGGTATTTGGCATTTAATCTGATTGCTTTGTACAACCCTTGGACTAAAGCTTCATACTCAGTTGTATTGTTGGTGCAATCAAATTCGAGTCTGCAAGTTAACATAGTTTTATCTCCTTTTGGACTAACTAGCACACATCTTGCTCCTACTCCTTCATTAGATTTAGAACCATCAAAAAATAATTTCCAAAATGAAGATTTATTTACAGGACTATCTAAAAAAATGATGCATTTAGAACTATCTGTTTGGGAAAAGTTTTCGACTTGGGACAAGACAGAATGTTCTAAATAAGGTGACGTATGAGCATTAAAATTCCCTAGGAAAGAATCTACTGAGTAGTTGCCAATAATATTGTTGTTATATGCTACTGGTTCATTTTCCCCCTCGAGTTCTGTTACTATGTACTTCCGATGTCGTTCTCATTCAACTTTTATTTGATTTGCTTTACCATTGTAGGGCAGCCACATGTGTGACCAATCAGTTGCGAAGTATCCATGAAGTTTTTCTGACCAATCCCTGCTAAGAATTAAGCCATAAAATTCTAGAATATCAGCAACCAAAATATCTATAACTTGAAATACCTTTGGGTTGGATGAAAGCCTTATGGTAACCTGATTCAATTCGTCAATTACCTCGACTTGTGATCAATCTAGCTGGACTATGCGCACAACAGACTTCTGTGGTTGAACATTCAATTTTGTACATGTTGACTTCGGTAAAATATTCGATGAAGCTCCAGAATCCACTAAACAATTATGCACATTTTTATTAAAAATTTCATAAGCAAGAATAAAGGGGGGAGTATGAGATCTCGATCTACCTCCAATTAATACGACGTCATTTGGATCAACCTTGTTAATCGCATTAGTTGGAGGTCTACCCATGTCATGGGAAGCTTGAGAAATTACAGCGGCAGACAAAGGTGCAACTGGCACAGCATGTAATTCTTTCAAAATTATCTTTTGCTGGTGTTTTCACTTGCTCAATTCGTAAAGAGTGATATTTGCCCGAGTCTTCTTCATATCTTCTATAATATTGTACTCCATTTCATCAGAAATGATCAGCGTTTTAGATGGAGTAGACGCATCTGTTTGGACTGGGCTGGTTTGAGTTGCTTTAGATGTTGTCTTCTTGGGTGCGACTTTATCCTTCGTTGCCGAGCTTGCGCTCTTTGGCTTAGGGATAGTTTGTGGGGGATTAAGCTGATTTCTACTTCGTGTATTAACTGAAAATGCTTCTTGATCCTCTTCTTGTGGGAGGATGAAATCCCGCATTCCTTGTAGCTCTACAACTTCTTCTTCATCAGTTTTCTCTTCAGTAGCGATTTCCTCTTCTTCCTCAGATTCAGCGTTTGTAATAGCGTTGGAGGGCTTTGAATCAGTCGAGGGATTCCTTTTAAAAGCTTTGTATGGCTTCTTTGAATAATTTTCTGCCACTTGTTTCTTGATGTCGACCATCTCGTTAGACATGGTCTTCAAAACTTTTTGCAATCCTTCTAAATCAAAAGGGTCTTTCAATTACTTTTTCTTGGGATCTTCTTTGAATGTTACCTTCTTAGACTTCCATTCTTCGATCATGGTCTTTTTTTCAAGGGCTATAATCCGTTTCTCTACAGCTATTACTTCTTTCATGCTTTCAGCAAAGTTGTCTTATTAGCCCTATCCATGAAGATTGCTATATTTGATGGTAATGTAGTAATGTACCATTCACTTCTTACTTCTTCGCTGGGCTTGGAAGCGGTAGGAATTTTGTTTAATAGTTTAATGAAATGAGAATTGAAGTCTTTGATGGGTTCTTTTGATTGGGCCCTAAGGTTTGACAAGTCACTAATCAACGTTGCAGTAGACCTATCATCACCAAACTTAATGAGGAATTGCTCCTTGAAGATGTCCCAAATAGTAATAGATCTAGATGGTAGTGAAAAATACCATGATATGGCTGTTCCTTGGAGGGTATACGGGAAAAGTTGAATGACAACATCTTCGTTGGTAACTCCATTAAGATTTATGGATAGCATAAAGTTATTGATATGTTCTTCCGCTAGCATGCCTTCTTCAAGATTGAATTTAGGCAGCGATTTTTCAGGATGGGCTGGCAGTTGACTCAAGGGCGCAGGCATTAAGACTGCCCCTGGATTGTTCCATGGAGATTGATCCATTGCTGATTTACTAACGGAAGGAAGTGGAGAAGATGATCCCTGAGGTTGATAAGATGAGGATATAATAACTCCGGATGATTGAGAAGGGGATGTGGAAGTACTAGTATGTTGGTGAACAATGATCTGGAGCGACGGAGTGGATGGTTGACTTCACGGTGAGGAAGTTGAGATGGATGATGATGGTGAAAGAGTCTCACTATCAGACCCTTTTGGTGATTTCATTGCTCTCTTCCTAGTGGGTAGAGGTAATTCAGTTGGCTGTACACCAAATTTTTTGCTCTTTAATCTGGTCAAGGGATGAGCAGGGTTATATTGCCAAGTCATGCTGCCTTGAGATTTATCAGATCTTGGAGGAGATATAGATAATCGCTGAAGTTTGTGAATCAAATATTCAACTTCAGGAGATTCAAAAATAGATTGTTCTGAAATATCAGCGTTTATAGCAGCGGCTGTTGATCCTACGACTTCTGACTGTGGATTTAGAGATTCTAAATGAAGTGGAGAAGTCGGGGGAGATGGTGAGGGTGATTTACTCTCAGAATGGTATTTTGATTTGGACTTACTTGCCATTCATAGTTACAGGCCCTCCTTCTAGCGCCAAATATGTTGAAGCCCCGAAAATCGGTTCAACAACAAGGGGGATACCCGCCTTGTCCGGACCTTGGTTGGCAGCTCCTTTTCCGTTTGGTATAGCAGGTCCGACTGGGGATAATGGAACCAGTTTCCCAATTTGTGTGTGTGTGTAAGATTGATTGATGTTTGTGCCTTTAAAAGATTCTAAATGAGATAATATACTTCTAATTCTAATCTAATGATATGCAATTGTATTCTAAAAAAGCAACGACATCTAATATCTATACTAACCTGGGGTAAGATTTTTCTGTTATGCGATCTAAAATGATTTCAAATAACAATTGGTAATAAGTATCATTCAACTGTTATAAGAAAAGAATTCAATATAGATGAACTACTTTGCATAAAAAGTTAGACGAAACAGTTGTGAGAAGCATATCGCATATTAAGTTGTTCACATATCAAGCACAAATAAATAGTTATCACCGTACAAAAGTGCCAAATGATAACTCAGGCATTCAAGCATTAACATATAAACAACTAAGCTTAAATATCACTCTAACGCAAGACATAGAAACAATTAAGAGATAGAAGTACCATTTATAACTAGTTCTACTCATGAGCTTCAAGCGATAATGATTTATCTCTTCTCAATCTGACATCAACTAAGAGTACAAAAGTGCAACATTAGTAATAGATATCAGATGCAAAAATCAATAAACCCTGTTCCATTCATTCACCAAAACCTCCTCGAAGGGTGCAAAAGTGCATGTTCTGAGGACAAGTTTTAGATAAATTTCTGGACCCTTCTCTAAATGCATGAGAAGGGTTTAAATACTACTAACTATGTCTAAAAAATAACTTATTTACAAAAATTTAGGATACGGTTTAAATGACCGTCCTTTTTCTAGGCAAAATAAAATAAAACTATTTCTAAAATTAAATCTAAAACTAACTATTTATGTATTTTCTCCTTAATGTCGCAAGCATTCAACATTTGCTTGATATGAGTCAGTTGGCTGACTTCAGCCTTTAAATGTACTACAAAACGGAATCAGCAAGAGATGGCACCATCTTTTTGGTACTAGGCTTACATGAGACTGAGCAATTAGAGGCTTCCCATTTCGAGAATTTTTACCCAGCGATGCGCGATTAGTGCTAGGCGCTAATCACGCATCGGAAACTACCTTTGTTTCTTAATCCGAGCTTCCTTAGAGCAATTTTTGCCTCTTGCATGTTTTCTTGTAGCGGATGTAAAGTTGAAATTTTGTGAAAACAATGATTCTGAAAGCTCTTGACCTTGAGCCCTGAACTGCCTGTCTTGATGTCAACGTTGTCTAATATTCCTTTAACCATTTCTGTGCAGGGGAGAATTTTCAGCCTTGTCGCTCTCCGGTGCAGGAATGAACAAGCTAACTCTGCAACTGATGCTTCAAACGACCTTGATGAGCCTGTAGTAGCCATAAATCCCATTACTTTAGGATTTATTTCCTCAAATATATTATGTATGCCTTCCCAGGATAAATACCCACGTTTCTGTTGCATGCTGTGTCTTTGTGTAAGGGTGCCTTTTCTCTGTCTTCAGATATCAGAGCCTCACCTATTTTCACCGTAGTTTCCTGTACACTGCTTTGTATAACCTTTTGTCCTTCGTTCCTGCAGTTTACAAGTGAGATGAGAGTAACAATAAATAACGACGGGAATGCTTTGACTGCCGAAGACATTTAAAAATATGCCACCTTACGTGAACTATCTCTTTGATAAACTCAAAACTAGATTTCATTAACAACTGGAAACTACTTCATTAATGAGCATTTAAATCACATAACCATTCTCGCTTAATGGAAACACTTTGCCTTGAATAATGAACCAGAAAAATTTGCGATGAGACGATGCATCGCATAATCGCAATATCGCATGATCGCATGATCGTTCTTTCATTCTTTTGTAAGATCGCTTTTCTGCTTTATCGTGATATCACGATATCGCAATATTGCATGGTCGCATTATTGCAAACTCGTAAGTATGTGCATTTTGCGTTTAATGTATTTCTTGCGAGGTGCGATTTTGAAATATGCGATATCGTATATCGGTGTTTTCTGCGGTTTTTCAGCATAAGTGTGTTTTAAAGCATGCAATATGATATATATGTTTTTAATATGTGATCTAGCATTGCAATCTCACATTCTTAGAGTTTTGGCTTGTAGGGAGGCATCCTGTTATCTTTTCTGTGATACAATATCCTTTAAGGAGTGATTTTGTCTTCCCTCATCACAAAACTTAAGTTTTTTTAGATATTTTCAAAGGTATTTTCTTAAGTTTACGATGGTAAGTTTTATTGAATAGGAAATACAATCACTAATTGATTTTTTTCAATTTTAGCTAAGGGTCCCCATATATTTAGTATTAGTCACAACACTAAATAAAAAGGGGGGTTGTTGGTGGCCACAACAGTAACCCATCAAATTCAACGAATGGTCGATGAGCTCATATGGGCCAAAAAAAATATAAGAAAATGATTCTATCGACGATGAAATATTTTACGTGGGTAATTTTTGGATTTCACCAATGGCTGATAAAATATTCATATTTTGGAAATTGTCTATGTGAGCAATTTATAAACTTAATGATAATGTTAATTAAATGTATTATCACCACCGTCATCATCATCAGCTTATAATAATAACAATAATCTAATTTTAAGTTCACAACCAAGCTAGAAACCAAATTGGTGTATGAGACCCCCTTGCTTGTGCGACAAGAGATTTGGCTTTGCATTTCAATTTGACTATTAAAGTCTTCAAAGGTGTACATACTCTACCCCCATTTCGACTTAAATATGTTAATTTTTTAATGAAAGGTTAGCTTAAATTAAATGTAAAGTGATTAATTCTTGGTGTTAAGGGTAAAAATATTCAGATGATCATATCCCAAGTATCCAGACTCAATTTTTTACAAATTTTATACCATCGAAAAGCTCTCAATCAGCAGAGGGTGTTATTGATCTCAAACCAAAGTTTTCAGTTCAATTAGAAATGTGAAAATTTAATACTTCATGCCCTCGATATGGCACAAATAATATTAGGTATGTTACATGTGGTATCAGAGTAGAGTTCAAACACTAGACTTATATGGGTCAAATATAGAACATGAAGGTAAATTATTAGAGGTGTGGTTCAAACTCTAGAATTAAATGAGGTAAGAAATAGATCACGGGAATAAAATTATCAATGTGTGGATCAACATGAGGCCAAAATTCCTAGATTAGACCATAGAAATAGAATTGTCAAAACAATGGATTGAAGGTAAATCATAAAGGAAAGGTTCTAGAGCAAAGGTTATATTAGTAAAGTTGTATAGAAAAGGAATTGAGATTATTAGATATAGTAGCACGGTTGCATAGACCCAAGATTATTGGCAAAGGAATGTCACAAGGTTTGTGACATGTGCGATAGATGTTTGATTGAGACAAGGCTGCTAGATCTAGTGAATGAAGAAATTCAATGGAATGTCAATTGCCAAAGTTGTGATGAACACAATCAGAATGTTGACTAGACTTTCTCTAAATAGCTCAATAGAATGATAATTCTAGAAATAGATGGCCTGATGCAACCATAATTATGTGGGGAAATCTATCATCTTATCTCTTGTTATTTTTAATGTTTTCCTCGAGTTTTGGAAAAATTGTTATATCCTAGTAAATAATAATGGGCATGAGAAAATTGCAAGAGATTGAATAACCAAGAATTCATATGCACTAATAGCATTAGGACAATGATACACTAAGTTCTTATAAACATGTTGGATGCATACAATAATGAATGAGCATACATATTGCATGAATGAATAGTTGGAGTAGTATATTGTTATAAGATGATTATGATGGCTAATTAGGATTAATGATTAACAAGTAATGAAGTCCAAGTTGAGATTATGGTTGGAGAAGATAATAAGGATTATTCACATAATATTATAGAGATAAGGTTATGTATAATAAAGGGTTGGCTAAGAGGTTGGTAAAGAGGAATGCAAAACCCTCCTTGAGGCACCAATTGATCAGATAACATCCACTAGACTATTGATAGCCATGTGGGTATGGTTTTGGTGTGCTCAAAATATTGAGAGGGAACTAGGTAAGAATTTCCTTCATGAAAAATCTAATATTAGAACTAATATGAATGCATGAATAGAAATTATATCAAGAGATGATATCGACTCTGCTCTAGGTGATGTTACTGGTCACAAGATAATTCCATGTTACATGGAATAAATGATTTTTTGTTTCTCGCTACCATGTGAAAGAGAGAAGCATGTTATGCTTCAGACTGTGAGACATGCCATTTGAATGATTTCAATATCTGGTAAGGATGGATAATATTGAATTTATTATATGAACTCGAAGTATGGGAAGAAAATGTAGGAAATGTACAAGTTTGTTAGTGTGCATGATTTAAGCATTGTTTGAATGCATGGTTGAATGCATGTTTATGAATATGCACATGAAATGGATAAGCACCTAAATTGATAGAGTTGGTACTAATTCATGAAACTAAGATCATCTCAGGGGATATTGGATATCGTAACTAGAGAGAGTTGCATGTTGATGAAGTCACATATAAAGGGACCACAAGAAAGCTTTAACTAAGTAAGCAGATGTTAGGAAACCAGCTCACAAAAAGATAGAAAAGATAGATCAATGCCTTAGAATTCAACCTCTTCGAGGGGGCAACCTCCTTTACATTACACAAATGAAAAATTCTTGGATGATACAAATGACTAAACCTCCCTTCTATATAGAAGAGTCTAAGGGGTCACAATATAATCAAGTTGACATAACAACAATAACATAAGGGCATAAAAATAACAATAGTGGGTTTCTATGGGGCATACTAATAATAATATGGGGACAATAGGGTCACAATAATAATAATAAGGGATACAATGACAATAGTAATGGGGGAATCACTAGTATTATAGGGGCCTAACATGCCCCTCTCCTTCTGAAAAGTGTTTTCCTCAAAGCTTGAGTATTTTTGGATGCTTCTGTATAAAATTATCATCCTCCCATGTGGAATTCAGTGGATAAGTTCTTCCACTTGATGAGATACTCTGAAATTGATCAATTTCAGAGATGTCAAGTTCTTGTTTCTATGACTGCTTCCAATATGATTTTTCCTTCCTCGTCAAGTTCTGGAAATATTGTTTGAACTAGGAGCTTGTCACCTATAACCTTCTTTAAACATGAAACATGGAAAATTGAGTGCACTAGGGAAGCTGCAGGAAGCTCCAATTTTTATACCATAGTACCAATATTTTGCAACACCTTGTATGAACCATAATAATTTGGTGATAATTTATTATCCTTCTTAGCTTGCTTGAGGGACATTTATTTATATGGTTGTAGTCGTAGGAATGCCCAATCACCTACATCAAAACTTCTTTCACTGTGATGTTGATCTACCTGTTGTTTCATTCTATTCTGCACCAACGTGAGGTTATCCTTTAAGAGTTGGAGATCTTGTTATTGATGCTCAATGTGATGTTCCACTACTTGAACCTTAGAATTTTCTCTTAAATATGATGTGATGGATGGTGGATGATATCCATAAAGTGACATAAATGGGGTCCTTTTTGCTGCAGTATGGAAGGAAGTGTTATACCACCATTCAACCAGAGGCAACCATTTGACCCATTGTGTTTGTTTATCAAATACAAGCAACGAAGATATCCTTCCAAACATTTGTTTACTATATCAGTTTTCCCATTAGATTGAGGATGATAAGATGAGCTATGAGCTAACTTAGTACTGATACAAGAAAATAATTTTGTCCAAAAATTTCCAGTGAAAATGGGATCTCTGTTACTTACAATAATCTTTGGGTTTCCATGTAGCTTTTGAATTGTTTCCATAAATACAGTAGAAATTGTATTGGCTTTGAATGGATGTGATAAAGCACAAAAGTGTGCATACTTGGTATGTTTTTCAACTACCACCGATGACACTCTTTCCTTTGGACTTGGGTAAACCTGTGATAAAATCCATTGAAACCTCCTCCCAACGTTGGCTTGGAATGGATAAAGGTTGTAATAGACCTGGGGTCATCATTGTTTCAACTTTATTTTGTTGGCAAACCAAACATTCCGCTACAAACTTTTGAATATCCGATTTAAGGCCATCCCAAAAAAAATCCTTCTTAACCCTGTGGTAAGTTTTTAAAAATAGTGAGTGCCCTCCTAAGGGAGAAGTGTGTAATTCCATAAGAATCTTTTGTTTGAGTTGGGAATTCTTACATAGGTATAAATGATCTTTGTACCATAACAAAACATTTTTCCAGCTAAATGTATTAGATGTACTGGGATCTTGTTGTAACTTTCGAATGAGTGCCCACACTTTTTCTTCATTCTTCCATTCCTCCCTTGCTTTGTTTATCTATTCTGGTTGGATAATAGAAATGGTGCACAACAATGCTTCCAAATCCTCATCCTTTCTTGAGAGTGCACCTTCCACAACATTTTGCTTCACTTTTTTGTAGATGATTTCAAAGTCAAAACCCAACATCTTTGTGACCCACTTTTGTTTCTCTTTAGAGGATAATCATCGTTCTAAAAAGTATTTAAGACTATCATGATCCATTTTTAACTTGAAGTGTCTTCCCATTAGGTAGGGTCGCCATTTCTTCAGTGCATGTAGTATTGCCAACATTTCCTTTTCATAAATATCTTTGTGTAAATACTTTCCCTTGATTGGACGACTTTCAAAAGTAATGGGTCTTTCATCTTGCATTAAAACAACACCAATTCCATTTCATGAAGCATCACATTCCACAATAAAGGTTTTTGTGAAGTCCGACGTAGCTAAGACCGGTACTTGGCACATTGCCTCTTTAAGATGTTTGAAGGCCTTTGTTGCTACTGGAGTCCATGAAAATGCATCTTTCTTCAATAATGTTGTTAGAGGTGCTACTATTATCCCATAATTCTTAACATACTTGTGATAATATCATGTCAACCCGAGAAATCCTCACAAATGCTTTATGGATGTGGGAATTTTCCATTCCTTAATGGCTTTAATTTTGCTAGGGTCTACCTT
>APFE030712031.1:125829-136887 GCA_000404065.3 Pinus taeda
GTCCTCTACAGTCACTTTTTGTCTTTACAATTTTAAGAGTCTTTGCTAGGGTTTCACTGTCATTAGGTCTAGGGTTTCATCAAAAAGGGTTTCAAAATGTCCAATAACAGTCAGCAGGTGCATGAGGTTTTTTAGGTTTTTGTTGTATAACTTCATGTATTTTCAGTTCTTTTGTATGTAAATCACTTTAGTGGCAACCTTGGTCACCTTGCCAAGCTTCAGTAGCTCCATCCCCTGCAAGGAAAACAAAAAATCAAGTCTTTCAATTCATTAAAGGCACAAAGAAAATAAGTTGCCCAAAAAACAGAGTTGAAAAAGTAAAGTTACAATGCAAACATTATAAAAGTGGGTTTCATGAATAAAAAATTAAACGATCTTGTATATAAATCACTTTTCATGATTCAAAAAGCTCATTTTCATTCAAAGAACAAATATTGAGCAAAGTGAAGGTCGTGTTGAGCAAAGGAAGCAAGATTGGAGAAAAACTGCGCAAATTTGGAGGCGCAGCGCATTGGGAAACTGGCGCGGCGCACATAACAGGCGCGGCGCATAGGACCGCGATCTCCAGTTCAAATTTACACGGGCGCGACGCACACACAGTGTGTGGCGCATTGGGTTTAATAAGCGGCGCATAGAGCTGGCAAGCCCGAAATCTTCAACAACTTCTCCAAGATGCCAAAATAACCAAAATCTTCCAGTGTGTAAGTAAGTATTGTTCTCCTCTTGGCTAGTGAAATATTTTACTACAAAGTTTATGGTGGTTGTCTTATGGTGATTGTTTAAAAAGAAATCAAACCCTATCTCTTGAAATCTCTCAAAGGAAATTGTTGCCTAGGGTTTGTGTTGACTATTTAGCCACCAAGTCCACCTTTCTACTCCCTCACTCCATTTTCCCTTATTTCACTATTCCCTAAACCTTTCTATTCCCCATAAACTTGACATCAATATTCCCAAAACCCCTCATACACATTTCCTCCATGGTCCTTCATACATTCTCATCCTTGACAGAAAAAGATCAAAGACACTTAAATCTCTTCATACTCATCCAAGACAACACAAATAGTTGGCAAACATGGAATCTAATCCTTCCTATGACCGAGATGAAGAGACACACAGTGACTCTCCTACAGAAATGCATGCACCAAGGAGGCCACGCAAAAGTGGAAAACATAACCGGGAGGAGCCCACTTCACTTGCCGAGTTGCAGCAACAACAAAACGAGTACTATCTCCACCTGGGGTGGAAGGGGTCTCATTTTCACCATCAGTAGAGCAAGTACAAGACAAGGGTAAGAAGCCCTTGCATGATGAGGGACCGTTAGGAGGTCAAGAGGAAGATTTCATCCTCATTCAGGATGATGACATAGATTTGGGCTCACAAAGTTCAAATCTCAAAGAAGTCATTCAGGAGCAGCAAGATGACATTCATCATTTGTCTCTCAATCTAGAAAGAGCCAAGTGGATAATTAACTATTTGGAGTAGAGGAACAAACAACTAGAAGATCAGCAAATCATCATAGAGCTCCAAAACATGAAGGCAAAATGGCAAGTTGCCAAGAAGAGGAAAACCAAGTTGACAACACTTAAACAAGAAATCCAAACTAATCGTGAATCTTGGCTTGAGAGAACAAACTTGCACTTTGAGAAGATGTTGGAGAAGGCCAACAATGAGAAAACAATGTTGAGGCATATGGCCTATCATCGCATGGCGAGAAATAAAAGTTACAAGGCAAGAATCAGAAGCTTGAAAGCAAAGTTGAAGAGGGCATCGAGGAGGCGAAAGGAGCACGATAAACTTCAGATCTTGGCTGAGGCTTCCTTAGCCAAACACAATGCTTGATGGAAAAGACTCAGCCCAAATTTCAAAAACTTTGGGGCACTTTTTGCATTTTTGGAATTTTTGGCACAAAAAACAAGATTTTCTGCTCTATGCGCCGCGCCACCTGGCGCTCGCTTTTGATGGGAGCCCCCAAATGACAAAAACTCAGCATTTTTGGATTTGGCATGAAAAAATATGTTTTCCTACCAATGGCCAAGAAATTTGGATAGGTTTTGAGCCCTCAGAAAGGTCAAAAACACTCAAAAAATGACCTTATTGCCTCTATTTTGACACATAGGAAGCAGTGTTGGGAGAATTGAATTTTGGAGGGGAAAATGGAGGTCAAATTGAAAACTTCCACTTGGGTTGGAAAGTAGATAGGCAGACCTTTCCAACAATTACACTTGGAGCAAATTTTAACACTGGGAAGGCCTTTAAAAGTGGGTCTAAACAGGTGCTACGCATAGAGAATCAGGTGCGGCGCATAGAGGAAATTTTGCCCAGTTTGACCAAGTATACTCTGTTTTTCGCCTAGCTTTTACCAATTTGACTTTTTCACCTTCTTAATGTAAAATTTGTGATGTAATTTAATGTAAATTGATGGATCATGATGTAAATATGTCAAATTTTTACTTATGGAGGTAGATTCATCTATTAAAAAGTTGTTTGAAACTGAATGAATCAGTTCCCTAGTTTCTAGAGGCATATTGTTCCACTGCCTAATTTTTAGTTCTCAGTTTAGAATTTGTTGGAACAGCTCCTAAACTTGTGAGCTCGACCCCTAGAGTCTAGGATGAGTTATGGTTTGTCTATATCTTGTGTTCTTTCAGTCATTAGCATGGTTGGACTCTTGAGAAAGCAAGGAGCTTCATTGTACACTCATATCAGCATTTTGGCTAAGGAATTGAGAGCAGGGTTTGCAACACTCTTTAGGATTCATGTGGCATTTTGTTTTGGTACAGTGCTTTCTTCTGTAATTGTGAATTTACTTATGTGTTATGTATGACATTATCTATCATTTTTCTTCCTAACTAAATCAAACAAGAGTGAAAGTAGAATCCATTGAAATTGCAGTGCTCTACTTGAGGTTTGCTTTAGTTTCTTGATGTTTTCAGTTGTTTGGAGAGGATCCATGGTTTCTCTTGCCCTCTTCAACTCCTCACCTATCTAATCCCTCCATCTCACTTGATTTAGAGTGCCAAATTTAGTTGCCTACCTTGCCCCATTGAGATCTCTGCAAGACTAAGCCTCATTCCCTGCACCCAAGATCTGCCTTTCATTAGAGCCCACAAAAACATCACTAAATTCAATCAAACTCTTTGCACCTATACCAAGCCTAAGATCAGTAGTCAAATCAGTCATCTCAAGCCCTTAGTGATCATAATTTGCTGAGATTGACCCGAAGAGAGCCCTCTCCCGACCTGGTAGGGCTAGCTACCAGCTTAAGCATGGTTTGATGTTGGCCCTGGATCATACCTTTCTCAACCTGAGGTAAATCTAGGCTCTAACAATTAGGACATGAGAACCCTATGATATGACATGACCATCTATAATGAAAACTATATGGCATAGAGCAACTAAGGGATGGCTTGGCTGTAAGACTCCACAAGTCTCGATACTCTTCATATGTGAGGAATCCTTGTTCGGGTAAATCACCTAAAGACTATGTAATAGAAAAGTGGATTGCTCGAAGGATGAGTCACTGTAATGAAGAGGAGACTTGAGTGAATACGAAGTTAGTGAGGGTCACGTGCACATTGGATATGTTCAATATAAATAGTGAGTTGTGTTTCTCTATGGCAGTGATATGGATGTGCATCAAGAAATTTATAGATAAGTATTATGTTTGAATAAATATCTTATCCTACTTTGTGAAATTTAGGAGTTCACTAATAAATATTTTATGCATTTGATGGGATGTCAAAATTATAGAAGTGGCCTGATAGTGTCGATGCAATGATAAGGAATAACATATCAAGAGGGCCATGATGCTAATGCAATTGAGATAGCATTGAGGAATGTTGTTGTAGTATAAAAGAGCACCTAATATGGTGTTGTTGAATCAAAGAATGCCAAGAGTTGGTGCAAACATCCAAGATAGTGTTCCTTTAAGGGGCAAAGGATTGTAACATTCCTATATTTATCATTCTATTAAATTGCAATCAATTGTAATTAATTGTGTTCATGGTATTGCATCACCTATAGTCATTTAAATTTCATCATTGTGACAAACCAAACTAGGTGATGAAAAATGATACATATGTCAATTTCCCTTTGATAACTAAAAATATTAAGCAACCAACTTGTGATGTGAGCACCAATACAAACTATGATACCACAAGTGGGAACTGGTACGTGGGTTATGAGAAATTAATTGTGCCTACTATCACTAGAAAAACCTCACCCAATTATCTATATCAAAATTTGAATTTAAATTCTTATACCTTGTTTTCCCACTAGGCCATAATTCAGTATATGAAGCAATGGGTAGATGAAGCAACCACCTACAACATTTATGGAGGCTTAGTGATGTTTGTGAAGTGCCCTCAAAATTCATTTGGCAACATGGGCAAGCACTCTAAGAATTCATTGGGCAGCATGGAAAAGTAACCATCTAGAAATTCAAGGGTTAACCCACGAATGGTGTGGGAAAATGGTTAATAACATGTGGAGGAGACATCCACAAGTTTGTGGAACCATTCCTGAAGAGATCAAAAACATGGGTGCCTAGACTACTGATTTTTTGTAAGCAAAGAGTTACAATTTTTTAGCAAAAAACTTGTTAGCCAGTTTTCAGTGTTTATATAACGTTTTGATTGCTTAAATATGCCTAAAAAAGTGTCAATTGCATATTGGAACATTGTTGGTGTGTTCTGGGCTCTCTGAAAATGAATTTTGCATGCCCATTACTCACTAGAGAGCTCTAGAACTTAGTTGAGTAGTGAGGGTCATGAGTTGATGCATGTTGGGCCAATTTGATGAGAAATTGGCAAATAAATAAACTAATAACTATAGAGCAGTTAAGGGATTTCTATATTTCTATGTTGGCTAGCTAAGAGACATCTGAAATTTGTAGAGACCTTGGGCTCAACAAGCAAAGGAATTGTAGTATACCTAGGGGGGATAATATTGGGTATAGAGGGAGGTACCCAAGGGAATAATGTAATGAATAATGTAAGGATGATAAATAAATGGCCCATAATTAATAAAAAAAAGTCGTTAACCCACATTATGCAAGGGACCACAAGTAGTTAAGAAATAATGCGATAAGTCCATTGTATGGATTTATGGTACTGAGAGACCCATGCTAATTACCCATGGTATTATATATATGAAGACTATATAGAGGATAAAGACTCTCCATTGAGATATATCAAGGATTTGTGTATTGACAAGTGATGCCTTATGGAGTGAACTCTTTCCTTTTGTAGTATATCTGACCTGCAAATATATTATAACTGCAAATATGCCCAATAATTGCCAACAATTCCAATTCCAAAAGAATATTTTGTTTGAGTTGGGAATTCTTACAGAGGTATAAATGATCTTTGTACCATAATGATTCATTTTTCCAGCTAAATATATCAAATGTACTGGGATCTTGTTGCAACATTTGAATGAGTGCCCACACTTCTTCACCATTCTTCCATTCATCCCTTGCTTCGTTTATCCAATTTGGTTGGACAATAGAAATGGCAAAAAGCAACGCTTCCACATCCTCATCCTTTCTTGAGAGTGCATATGCAACAAAATTTGTCTTCCATTTTTGTAGATGATTTCAAAGTCATAACCCAACATCTTTGTGATCCATTTTTGCCACTCTTCTGAAGATAATATTTGCTCTAAAAAGTATTTAAGACTATCAGGATCCGTTTTTACCTTGAAGTGTCTTCCCAGTAGTTAAGGTCGTCATTTCTTAGGTGCATGTAGTATTGCCAACATTTCGTTCACATAAATAGCTTTGTGTAAATACTTTCCTTTGACTGGATGACTTTCAAAAGTAATGGGTCTTGCTTCTTGCATTAAAACAACACCAGTCACCTAATTATAGACTAGTTCAGTAGAGAGAACTTGTACGATGTGTCATCTGTCACCGTTTCAACCTTCAACCTTGAACACGATACCCAACAAACTACAATCCGTCCTATTTTTGTCACTTTCTACGAAATTTGAATTTGATGCTCAGAGACAAAATTATGATGATTTTTCCAAGGTGACCTATTTGAGATCGAATTCAGGAGCCTGCAAAAACCCTAAATTCCTTAGTTCTTATCTCTGAAAATATAGCTATACAAGATCTAAAATTTGATTGAGAGGTTCATCATGATTTCATCTCAAATATGTTTTAATTTCATCTTCTGAATCTTTGTAGAAAATATGTTATAGTTAAAATTCCATGATGACCTATTTGAAGCAGCGAAACCCTAGAATCCAAACTTATGATACCAATTGTTATGCAACCAACTCATAAAATAGAAGAAAGAGATAGATAAACAACTTCAAAAGCAGCCTCTTTGAGGGGGAAACCTCCTTTACATTACACAAACGAACAACTCTTGGATGATACAAATGACAAGACCTCCTTTCTATATATAGGAGTCTAAGGGGTCACAATATGATCAGAGCTGACATAACAATAATAATGTAAGGGAACAACAATAACAATAGTGGGATTCTATGGGGCACAATAATAACAATATGGGAATAACATGGGCACAACAATAACAATAAGGGGCTACAATTACAATAATAATAAGGGAATACACTAGTATTATAGGGACCTAACATTTCTCTTCGCATTTTGAAAGAGTAAACTAATGCTAGAATTAGTTGAAAACATTAAATGTTATAATGAAGGAGTAGTCACGTATTACTTACGCTAAGCTACTAAGATGATCTAACACTAAAATAATTGTCCTGGTTTCAGAACTTACTTCACTTCGACGTCACGAATTACAGGAGAGCCATTTGTTGAAATTTTGCATGGCAGTACCCACTTGTCTTCAGTTTGAAAGACTCGACAATATTTTTTTCAGACTTCTAAAGACTATATCAATGTTTGCCTTCATTGTTTTCCTTCATTATATTTTTCCAGAACTGTTGTTATATTTGTGTGTGTTTCAACATTGCTTCCTCTGTAGATTGGGATCGATGTTAATATTGAGAGCCAGTAAAACCAGTAATGGAGCAAGAAGCATCATCCGCAAATGTAGCACCAAAACCTGGTGAAGTTTTAGCACCTAAAGCATGACGTTGTGTTGAATATAAACTAGTTGGGATGATGTCTCACAAGATTTTTGCAATTTCAATTATGCTAATTTTTGTGTAAGACAGGAGATTTCCTTCTCTATCTCCTCAATTCCAAAATCAATGCAATCATTTTTCACAAGTGTTTCATCCTTACCTTCAATTTCTTTGTGTTCAATTGTAGAATCATTATTCATGACATCTACAACATTTTGGGAAGCAAACCATCATATACAAAAACGAGCTTTATTTGAACATTGTAGGTCTTTGCCTTTAGTGTGCCCAATAAGAGCCTATCTCTTTGTCTCGTATGTTGGAATTTGCACTGCAATGGAAGTGTATCGAGTGCTACTTATGGACTCAACATCTAAATTTCCTTTCTCCTTAGAAGAATTGGTATCCTCTCCCTTGTCTTGGCCTTTTCTAGCAAGATTAGTTACAAATGGATTGGAAACCACGTTATCTCCATTGTCCACATCATCTCCTTTGTGTTATTTTATAGAATTGGCATCTTTTATTGAAGATTGTCTGCAGAAAATAACATTTCCCCACACAAATATGTGATTGTCATATTCAACATTGAGTGAAACTAGGTCTGCAAGCAAAGAAAAATATTATAGTTGACAAGAGAAAAGCCAAAAGTACTTTATTGACAATATGTTTTTAACTTAAGCTGCCAAATATTAGAGATCAAACACAACTCCATGCTTATTAGACACTCATGTTCTCACCATGGCTTTGGGAGATGGAAGGTTTTCACTGGCAACTTATAATTTCAGCCATCATAGTCCAATGACATTGAACACTCACCAAAACACACACAAAATAAGAATCCAACAAAGTTAAGTTGAAACTTGAAAGAAGGTTATGAGCGGTCAAATCATATTACTTCACATATAATATATAAAGAACAATTTAACAAACACACATAGACAAAAAGATAAAATAAAAGGATGTTATTCATGGATCATAACAACAACGAGAGAAGCTCCAATGCCATTATCATGGACTTAAAACAATACCCAGTTGAACTTGATTGATGTAGAATTTTAATCAATAAAACGCACATTGATATTGTGTTTTTTCTATTTATTCATGTAATGCTATGATGCACAGAGATGAAAATACCTTGATTTCCAATGCATGGTGTTTTCTCTCCAAAAACGCACATGGCATTGGTGCTTCTATCTCCATATAAAATTCAAAACTTAAAGTTCTTAGCACTATCCAAAACATGTTGGAGCCAAACTAAAAACTTAAGAATAGATAGAAATAAAACATCACATTACAGTCCATACCCCGTAGAGAGTTTAATAAAACATTAAAGAAAAATAACGTTCAGGTTTATAAGAGATTGAAATATACCTCTATCATATTTTCAACTCGTAGGTTGAATGTTCAAATCTAATATCCCACATGTCAGTCTTCTCTCCTCTATGGCATTTACGCTCAAGGGAGAATGGGGCAAATCCTTCCACAAATCTATTGAAGAAATGATCATCGAACCCTTCATGTTTTCCAACCCTGCGGTACTTGATATTTGTTTCTCTGGAGAGCTAATACTATTTACTGTAGAGTGAAAGTAGGGATCATATGATATCTCCTTGATATGAATCTGAGGAATCCAGAACAGGTAAAAAAATGTATACTTGATATAGCTCATCTTCTCCATATTGTGGGAACTATGATTGCTGACACAATAGATAAGGTTGGGATAGATGGAGTTCTGTCTATTGAGTTTTCATATTATTTTGAAACTACAGTTGATGTAAAGGAATAAATGGAGGTAAGTTGGAAGCTACAATGATATAGTCATCCTAGTTGAAATCCTTTCAATGCAACAGTGATATCACTAATAATTTTGTTCTTCCTACAATTTGATAGGAGGTACATATCTCATAGGTACAACATTGAGAATTGCATTGTAGACGTCAACATGGGTCTGCAACAAACTTTGTTTCTATAATAGACTTTTCCCCTACCCTGCAACAGACTTTGCTCTGCCATCATGCTCTTGGAGAGATTCTAAAGTTTCTCTCGCGTTTTCTTCTCTCTAGAGTATCACAGTTTGCCTTCATTAGATTTTTCCAAAACTGTTGCTATCTTTGTGGGTGCTTTCGATGTTTCTTACTTTGTAGTTCGGGATCAATATTGAGAGCTAGTAAAACCAACAATGGAGCAAGAAGCATCATCCATAACGGTAGCACCAAGACCTAGTCAAGTTTTAGCTTCCTCTGTATGTGTCATGCTTCATAGACAAGACAAAGAAACATAGGATCCTCTCGGTACAAAGCCAATTAGAGAGCCAGAAACAGATCCATAAGTCGGTCTTCCAGGCTTGCCTCTTGTTCTGCTAATGTTGCTTTGCCTAGTGATTGGGCCTAAAATGAAGGTAGAAAATTTGGCTAGGCTGTTCAAACCCAGGCTGGGGAATGAAATGAAAATGGCCGGTAAATGAACTGAGAGAGGAGTGAGGATACAAGCCGCTCCCTCGAAATTATATTCATGTGCCACAATTTTGATGAAAATAACAACAAGAAATGTTTAAAATAGCATCTAGAAATTCCAATTTAACTTTTCCATGAATTAAATTGTGAATTAAATCGAAATTATAATCTCATAGCAACTTGTAATAGTTAATTAAGTTAAATTGACTTAATTGAGTTAGGAAATTCGAGTTGGAAGTCTATCTAGAGTCATGTAGAGTGATCCCTAAATTTTAGGGGCCCATGTTGAGTTCTTTTTAGTTGTAATTATATAACTCAATCTAACTGAGTTAAGTCAGTTAAACTAGTTCTAACTATTGGAGGAACTAGTAGGAGGTCTAGTAGTGGAGTAGTGCACTAGTGCATCACCAATACCACACCAATTAATTGAATATTCACTCATAAATAATGCATGCATGTAAGTTCATAGTAAGACCCAGTTGAGATTAGAGTTCAAGGATAGTTTACTATCAGTTGTATAGTTTTCTGATTTTTACAAATGGTGCATACAATTAGTTGAAGGCCTACGTTTGGATTGTGCAGTTATGGAAAGGGAATTTCCCCATTAAATAGAGACTAATTCCCATAGGGATTGCGCAAGGAAGTAGGGGCTTGGAAGACTAGTAAATTGGCTAAGTGTTGGTCAGAGTCATCCTAGGAAGTAGAGAGTTAGATTGTACTAGTGCATGAATTGTTCAGGACAAATAAGCATTGTATTTTCTTCTCAAATATTTTGGTTAATGAAATATAGATAGTCAGGGTTTTCAGCAGTTTCTTTCCCCAGAGAAATATTTTATTATGTGCGATTTAAATTCTTCCTTTTCTACTTCGTGTTTTCATCAATAAATTTTTATTTCGGTTGATGAGTAGAGTATATTCTTGACTTATGTTTTAGCATATCACATAAGTTGTTGAATCTACAAGTAAAAATTTACATGGTATTAGAGCTGAAGACAATATATAAGAGGAGAATTCGAGTTTTTTATGCAGGTGAAATCTACATTGCAATTTCATACTTCAGAATCAGCAATGTGGCTTTCTATGGTTTGAGACTTGAGTATGCCTTGGAGGGAAACTCGAATTACATAGCTTTTCTTTTCACCTTCTGAAAAGAGAGTTCCAGTTATACAAAGAGGTTGTTTTGCTTTGCAAATTGGATATTAAAGGAGAAAGAAAAGGTCCAATTTAAATTGTTTTGGAGAAATTTCCATACCCTCTTAAAACCATGTCTTGCACAAACCCCATTTTTTCCTTTGTTTTTTAAACTCTAGCCACAGTGGCCCTTTTTTAACTCTAGTCGAAATCCCTTGTATATCAAACTCTAGCCATGTTTTTCATTCCCCTTTGAAATGTTTTAAAACATTCAGAGATCATGTCGAAACCCTTTCTAAGCATTGGGGCCCACAAACCATAATCACTATCGACCCTTTCTGTTTTTGTGATACATATCCTCCTGTCACCACTCCTTATCACCGATTGTGATATTTCTCCCCCCCCCCCCCTTTTT
>APFE030712031.1:146135-163977 GCA_000404065.3 Pinus taeda
CCTTCACCTCGGGCTTAAGCTTGATAATCACTGTAGGAAAAAGAAATCTACATCTACTAAAAACAAAAATGCTCAGTCAACCTTGAGCTTATTTGCATTTTCCTACCTACCTACCCTATCCATTTCAAACCTCTTTCAGCTCAATCAATGTGAAATTTCCAATGTAGCCAATCATTTGTCTTATCTAATATTGGAGTTTTTTGACTGCATCGGAGTTCAGAGCCACTATGATATTGTGATGACCACTGCCACTGAACTTGCCTCTGATCTTCATAGAAAAGCTGAAACACTGGAGAGTAAAACTCTTCCATGTATTCAGCTATAGGATCCCATAATACATGATCAGCTTGATGATTCTTGTAACTTTCCGGCTGTGCAAACTGATCTTCAATAACAGTGTCCTCTTCCTCAATCGTGAAAGAGAAAGGAAGAAACACTCTCTCCTTGTGTTCTGTCATAGAAAGTTTCTGAAAATAATGATCATGATTATGAAAACTATATGACTGTATTTGACCCTTTAAACCTTCAATGTCTTTCTCAATGTTCTCAGCAACTTCATCCAAAAATTTCATCTTATCCTCTGTCTTGCAGTCAAATGTTTTTAGATAAGAAGACAAGAACAAAGAAAAATTTTCATCTATTTCATCATTAGTATGATGATCATTCCATTGTTTGAAACCTTGAACTGAAGGAGAGTTTTCCACCAGATCTGATCTATCCATCCATTCATCCAAAAACATAAACCAAAAGTCTTCAAATGACTTAATGGATTTGGCGGGAAAGCTTTCAATCCACCATTTACATTTCCCTTGAAATGAATCATAGAACAACATAATGCAAACATCCTCATGTTTAACTCTAAGAAGCTCTGTAAAATCACAGAAATCTAATATATGCTTCACAGTTAAACTTAAATCTTCTCCATTGAACTTTGGACCATTCCTTAGAAAATATGTATCCTTGGGAAAACAATTTGGGAAACCATGAATTCCTGAAAAATTTATGCATGCATACCTTGAAATAAGAATGGTAGCATCTGGGTCCTTCATAATTCCAGTGGAATCACCATGAATCTATGAATTTCGAATTCTTCAACAATGGAGTCGCCAAGGTAGATTTGCAGCCTCGAAAAATCTTCTGAGCTCCTGCTACCTTCAGAAGTTCAGCTTTGGATTTCGGGAATGAATAATCTTCAGACTCCCAGCAGACGCACCAAAATGTTATCTCAAAATCATGCACTGGAAGGCTACAGACCAGGCTAACTTCAAGTAACTATTTCAAACCAAGCTTTTGACTAAGGCTTAGCCTCCTTAGCCTGAGAGGGCTCTCTCAAAGGGGTTTATGATTTAGATTAATGATAAGATGGCTAACTCTTGTGATGTAACAACATAGACAAATATAGTGGCTGGACAAACATTTTATAAGTTCCCATTGGGCTTATGGAGTCAATCAAACTTCTGTAAACAATGACACTACCTTTGCATAGAAGTCAGGGCACTTAGCATTTAAATGTTCAGAATACAACTCACATAAAACCACAGCTCACACATGCATACAGGAAGTCAGAGCACAATCAGTGAATTCTGAGTGATTATGCATCCATGCAACTGAAAAAGACATTAAGGGAATAACAAAACACATATTCTGAACATGACAAATCCTTCATGAATCCTGAGAAGAAAAGTAGATGCTTTGTATTACTGAAAATGGTCTTTACATAAGCTTAAACAGTACTTCTGCTGTCAAATCTCCAACCCTTGTTACATTGCTGTCTTAGCTATATATAATCCTTATTCTAACTAATTCGAGTTTCCTCCTCCAGCATGAGGGGAATTGATAACTCGATAACTATCTCTAATGACACCTATCAGCTATTTAACTAACTATTAAATGCAATAAAGTGCTGACTGGAGTTTTAAAGAGTTCTAAATCAACTAAAACTATAACTCCACTTTCCATATGATAATAGCTTCTCCTTGTTCTTTGACATCTGGTCTTCTTTAGATTTGGGTGAGCTGGATGTTTAATACTCCATCTTGACATTGAACATAGAATCTCTAACTGCCCAGTAGTAGTAGGTGATGTTCCCTGCTTCTCGGTCCCTGTTTTCCTCAATCTGCTCGAATATACAACAACATGTTTGAAGCCTTTAATAACCCAAGGTATGTACCGCTGCCATGTTTCTGATGTGCTGTAGGCTGGATTGATGGACAGGTGTCTCTCTTTAAAATTCCCGCTCATAATATCAAAATAGCTGCTCTGCATTTAAAATCATCACCTACAGCAGTTTCGTAGCGCGCTACGAAACTGCTGTTTTATTTAAAACAGCTTGCTTTTGACCCTTGTATTCCATTGCACCAATTTCATCTTGAAGTTTGGTATGAAGATACACATGGACCAGAGAAACCAGGAAGACTCCTCTGAAAATAAATCACAGGCATGCTTGTCCCAAATCAGATGGAACAACTTCTTCGAGGGGGCTTTTTCATGATATCTACATTAGGTGGATTCAAACCTGGAGCTGTTGCAGGTGGCCTATCAGTCACTAAATTGCCCCATAAAAGCTGTACAGTGATCAATCCCTCAGGCATGCCTAGAGCTACAGTTAGAAATATTGAAGCAACTTCGCCAATATTTGAGGATATCATGTACCGAATAAAGGCCTTCATGTTGTTGTATATGGAATAGCCCTCTGCAACAGCTGCAACTATTGAACTGAAATTGTCATCTGCTAAGACCATATCAGCTGCCTCCTTTGCGACCTTTGTTCCAGTAATTCCCATAGCAATACCTATGTCAGCTAACTTCAAAGCTAGAGCATCATTTACACCATTCACCTGTCATTGCAACTACTTCCCCATCATCCTTCAACAGAGCATCTAAATCTGCAGTGTTTTCATGTAGCTGAGTCTGAGAATCTCCAGAGTTTCCTTTGCTTAAAACATCACAGCTCACACGAATTGCACCTTCATTTTGAACGACATGACAATCAATAAACTCACCCCCATAGCTGTCCAGGGCTGTCATGCACAATTGACTCATTCCCATATTTGGCATAGTTGTAAAAGATGAGGGAATAGTTTCCCTGTACCATGGCAAATTAACATCCCAGAGGCCTGATGTTCCTACAGGGGCTGCTTCAGAAATTGTGTTTTTCTCCATGGCCATGTTTTCAGGGTTAGTCTCTTTATTTACCTTGCCATTGCCGGGCAACATCTCCGAAAAGCTCTGTACTAGTGCAGGGTGAAAAGTAAACCCACATCTGTTTATATTATAGTCACACATTAACATATTTTTGTAATAATCAGGTGCCTGTAATTGGGAAGTATCAAGAGGTCTAATTTGTGATAATTTATTAGCACAATTGCCACCCCAAACATCAGCATAATTTCCACGTGGCATGGATGATACATCACCCTTGACAGGAGTTATACATTCAGCATAAGGGCTAGATAAGTTAGCCATGTGGATATAATTATAGCTTGCTTCCATCCCACTAGTCAGTGTTGCATCAAGGCTACCCTTTTGAATACTCCCATTAGAACTAAGCTGAAAATACTGAGAACGTTTTAACAAAGTTCCTTCATATTGGGCTGTCTGCCACAAGGGCTTCAATTTCATCAAATTCGGGTAACCAGAGTCTAATACTAGCAATGGCAATTTAGTCTCTGAGCATGCATGCCTTGGTACCTGACTAACTATGTCCAAATATGGTCCTGTCACGTTCTGGTTCTCCATTTAGCAAACCGTGTATAGGTCTTGAAAACTCAAATCCACGAGCAAGTACGTTATCACTTGTAATTATGTAGTCTGACCACGGTCAGGTTACACATCATAGTTTCCACTTGCTATACCTTAACCACTCAATTCAAGCCATCTAATCTGTATTGTCACATTGTCGTGGCCTTTTGACTACACAGTTTTTGGAGACCTGAAAACTCTAGATGTGAAATGGAGTTCTACGTAACAGCCTGAAAATAATAATCCTGGCAATATTGCAAAATCTCGAAGCAGGCAATGATTCTGGCTATCATGATCCCATTACTTTTTCTACGACCACTTTGATGTCTTAATGCACGGAATTCCCTTAGGTTTGATGCTGTTCGCCACGACATTTATACCAAACTGATAGCTTCTAAAATAAAACCTCCGAGCACCCTATAAAATTAAAAAAACCCGCATGAAGGGAACTCCTAAAAGACAATAAAAACCCCAAAAGAAGTTTCTGTGAGCACATAATTTAGCCCTTCTGGAGTAGAGGTGTTTGCAGTCTCAGCAATTCGATCAAGGTCTTTCTGAATTGAACGTGCCAAACCTAAAAGCCCAACCTGAAGTTTGAGAACGCTGGTTTTCTGTGAGGATACAAACAATCCAGTATCTGAACGGTCCGACGGGAAGCCAGACACAAAAACGACAGCAAGAAAGCCCAGGATAAGAGGAAACACACCCGAAGGAACTCCAAAACCAATACCGTAGGCCGGACGAACGAAAAACCCACCACCAAAACCAAAGGGAAAAGGAGCAGCATAAGGCACTGAATATGAAAAACTTGGACTTGGGGCCGAATAGGTCCTGGATGAATATGATCCACTGCCTCTGCCTGATGAGAATGACTTTCAACCTATCCTCCCCCCTGAAGCTGCCATGGCTGCTTCAGGATCCAAAATTGAAATCATGGCAGGTCTGTGCAAAGCTTTCAAAGAATCCAAAATTATTGGAATTGCCTTCTCTGGGGAAATACCAAATACCCGTTTCCTCTGCTTGGAACTACCCCTCTCCTTGGAAACATTGCATTGAACATATACTTTACGCAGCCCATAACCTCCTCTGCTCCTCTTCACAGTTTTTAATTGCGGATTCTTTCGAGGGGAATGTAAACAAGCAGACAATGTAAATGTGTTCCATCCCAGAGCTACATTTTTATGTTGAGATATATTTATCTTTCCATTTCCTGCAAATGCAAGGGCTTCTAGATTGCGCTGCAGAAACACGAGCATCTACCCCTAGTAGACACAAGAACCACGACTTCTCCTTTGTAGAACAACTTCAGTTTCTTTAGGAATTGATTTGGTGCTGCTCATCTTTTTCAGCTTTGCAACAAAAAGCCATCCATGCTATGAACATGCGGATAGAAACGCCTTGTCTTTTCTAAAGATGGGTGAAAGCGGTGCTCCCTAAAACGTATAAACCCGTGTCGACCGAAGTCCAAGCCACATGGGACAACTTTTTCATCACGCTTGCTAGGTGCATAGTTCACAACTGCCTCATCCTTGATGTGTTGTAGGATACTGTACAACAATTGTATGTGCGGAAGGAGAAAGTGGCTTCCACATGACACGTTACAAAGGAAAAATAAATATAACAGCATTTTACAAGGCACAAGTTGGATCCATACAGTGAAACGTTTTGATAAAGCTTACAACAATGTGAAATAGCTAATGCATCCTGGTGCAAAATCCTGTTGCGAGATGTACTTGATGCTTCGAAAAGATGCAGACCGATAAATCAATAACACTTTGCTTAGAGACCTTCTACTGTATGATACAGAAGATAAGTCATCACCTACAACAGGTTGCAAGCACCCTGACACTTTCAAAATAAGCCACTTTTACAAAAGGATAGGCACTTGCCTTCAAAGATGAGTAAACAGATGAAACATTGTTTCTATTAGATTTAGCCTTTTAGGACTTGATTAGATCAAAGTTATAAGATAAACGCTCTATCTGGGATTTTAGTAAGTTGCCAAAAGAAGCTTTGGCCTATCTTTACAGTGCATATTAACTACAGAGTAACCCTTTTCCTTTGAAATCTTTTCAGTGATAACACAAGGTAAAAATCTCCTCAAATAAAGAATGCAATAGCTCTGAGGAGCACACAAAAAAGAAGGCACTTGTTCTGATAAAAACTACAAATGATAAGGAAATGGAAGCAGAGCTACGAGGTGTAGAAAAACTCCAACCTGCATTCAATCTTCATAAGGAACTCAAAAGGGTAAAGATTCTCATTCCTCTTATTGAAATTATAAATCAACCCACTTATAAAGCTCAAGTCTCTTAGTTCATGCTACCATCCACCTCAATACCTACCCAGGGTTGTTTAAACCTTCAAGAAGAAAGACCAATGGTTGTTTTTGGGCATCATGTTGAAGAACTTGATCCTTCCACTACACCCTTCTATGTGACCCTGGTAATTCATGACCTCTTATTGCATAACTACATGTTGGACTCTAGAGCCTTGCATAACCTCATGCCCATAGTCATGATGGAACAACTTGCTTGCAGATCACCAAGCCCTACAAGGACCTATACTCCTTTGACTCTAAGAGATTCAAATGCTTGGGAATGATAGAAGATCTGGTGGTAAACCTGGCTCAAATCCTTGTTAAGATTGTAGTGATGGACATAGTAGTGGCAGATATTCCCCCTCGATTCGATATGACCCTATCTAGTTCTTGGGGTTCCAAGGTGGGGGTTCCATCAAATTAGATCTAACATATGCCATTATTCCCACTTTTGGAGGTGAAGAAAGGAGGTCATATAGAGAGTCCAGATTTGTAAAATATGTGACCCCAGCTGAAGGTTCTAAAAATTCTCTAGTGTATGGAAGAGAAAGCAACCTCTCGTACCTATTCTTAGAGGAAGATGAGACCATCTTAGAAGAAATCCAAGTACATCTAACGATGTCATTAGACAACCAGCACACAGATAAAAACAAAGTGTGGAAATTGTAATTTGATGGAACGAATTCCAAAGAGGGAAATGGAGCAGGGGTATTGTTGGTAAGTCCTGAGGGCAGCTTGATACCCCTCTAATTCAAGGTTGAGTTTGAGGCAACCAACAATATGGCTGAGTATGAATCATTTCTCCTTGGGCTACAAACAACAAGAAAATGAATATTGAATGCTTAACCGTGCATGGAGACTCCGAGTTGATTGTAAAGCAAATCTGAAATCAGTGCCAGGCTAAACACCCCAAATTGAGGATTTAGCAGAATGAAGTGTGGGATTTGATTGATAACTTCTTCCTAGCCTTTAATATCCAATTTATGTCCAGAGAAGTAAACATAATGGATGATTCCCTTGTTGTAGCAGCAAGCAATTTCAAGCCCCCTCAAAATACGCTTCTCAGGTACGAGTTGGAGGTCAGATACATAACCCATATACCTGATAATGTCAACCACTAGGAGGTATTCAAGGATGATGAGCAGGTCAAATGATTTATAGAAGTCATTGAGGAGTTGGCTAACTCAACAATTGATCAAGGAGATGAAAAGGAGGTAGATCAAGAACCCACTTCGTGGGAAGACACCATGGCTCAACATAAAATTCTACAGCTAAAAAGGGAATACCATTCCTCATGGGCTAGTCCCACTAGAAAGATTATTTAACGAGGATGACGTAGCCTCCAAACCAATGGCTCTAGAGATGGACGAACAAGTAGAAGATTGCAATATCAGCTCAGAGGATTAACCCCAGATGGTCAGACTATCAAAAGGAATCCCCTCGCAATATAAACAAAGGTATTTAAATCTCTTCAAAATCTATAAGGATGTTTTTTCTTAGTCTTATGAGGATTTAAAAGCATTTGATATTAACATCATGCAACATAGGGTTCCTTTAAAGAGTGGTATAAAACCATGCAAGCAGAAGCTCAAGCAGATTAATCCACTCTTACTCTCCTCCATTGAAAAAGAAGTGAGGAAAATTCTACAGGCTAAAATCATATTGCATTTAAGGTACTCGGAGTGGGTGGCCAACTTAGTCCCGGTCCAGAAAAAGAATAGAGAAATAAGGCTATGTGTAGATTTTCGAAACCTTAACAGGGCATCATTGAAAGTCAACCACCCGCTACCTAAGATGGATTACATATTACAGAAGGTGGTTGGGTCAGTCAGAATGTCCATGATGGATGGGTTCTCTAGTTACAACCAAGTGGCAGTCCACCCTGATGATCAAAAGAACACTGCTTTCACCACCCCGTGGGGAACATTCACGTACGCTTGCATGCCTTTCTGTCTTATTAATGTAGGGGCCACATTTAACTAAGATATGGATATAGCCTTTGTAGGGGAGAAAGACAAGTTCGCAGTGGTATATTTGGACAATATCACAGTCTTCTCTAAGACCAATGAAGAACACATCCTCCACTTGAAGCTCACCTTTGAGAAACGCAGGAGGTATGGTATTTCTTTGAATCCCAAGAAATTTCAGTTCGCCCTGAGTGAGGGGAAGCTACTAAGACACATAGTATCACAAGAAGGAGTGAAAATATGTTGGACACCTAATCCTCTAATGGTTGGTGTGGAAGTTGAATAGCCAAAGGGAGTCCAAGAGACCACTTGTAATATGAATCCAAGGGTCACACCATGTACTATAAATGTATATCATTGTCAATAATAGACATACTCTCATGCTTACCATACATCCTATCTGTCTTCCATGTATGTGTTTAACATGGTATCATAGCAAGAAATACGTTGGTCCTAATTTGAACAACGTTGTGTATTCTGACCTCTTGCATTAGAATCGATACTGGATTTTTCCTTGAAGAGTGATTGGCCTAATATCTGTGCACTGACCTGTAAACAAAAGTTTTATATCCAGTGTATTTGCAATGATTTATCTGACTTTTCTTGGAACCTTCTCATCACAATCCTCGGTTGTTGGTTAGCAAGCTTCCTGCTCTTATGAAAACCCTGGTGTCAAAAACCGAGACTTGGGAAGAGAAACTACCGAGCTCTATCTTCCCGGATTCACCATCCATCCAGCCTCTATGGTCTCCAATTTGTCTCCATTCTTGTTATTGAGCCAAACTTGGTTGAGACTGAAACGAGCATCAGGAGCAATCTCCAAACTCCACACATTCAGACGAGCACTTACTGTGGCGATAGGATCATCTTCGAAGGTGAAGTGCACAATAGCATACTTGTGATCACCGTCTTAAGTATCGACATTAGATAGGCTGCTTACAAGAGTTGATAACATATGCAAAAACAACATGGGTTTATGATGAAATCATATTCAGTGACAGATGAAAAGCCACAAATCTTTCCAGTATCAGGACAAGAACCTTCAAACTATGAACTAGTAGGCAGAGAGCTATTTAATGGCATGCATTCTCACTCTCTTTTGATAGGAAACCAAGTAGGAGAGCTGCATAAGCTTCTACTATAATATTTTATGCTTCTCACTGACTTTGCATTATAGCAGCTTCATCATTTTTCTCTGTAGCCACCATCGCTACACCATGTCTTGCCTCACTAGCACCTTGCCTGGTCAGAAATATAGATCATAGCAATGCAATTACACCTCTACGAAAACCCCGAACCTTAGAAATTCCTCCAGTACTGTGAGGCAATGTGACACTTGAAGCAGCAAGACGTGCTCTATTTCTAGTATCCTTCTCAACTAGGTTAATGAGCACTCCCAATATGACAACAAGCAAATCCAAATCTTGGTTACTGAGTTGTTCACCCTTCTGATTAAGACCATAGGATCCATTCACTAGTGATTCTGAGCTAGTGTCTTTTCCTTTGTTCTTAATTGAAGCAAAGAGATGACATTGAAAAAGGGGGTAATGATCAACAATCAATGAATCCATTGTATCTATCCCTCCACAAACTGCCACTTGGTGAAAACCAATGGGATTGTCATTTGTTAGATTCATAAGGACCTTGACAGATGAAAGGAGACAATCACCAAGTAAAGTTCCAACTTCAACCCATTGCCTATTGGTAAGTACATTCTCATAATTGTATTGATTTTGTCCATTCATCAAGCCCATGATACCATCAGAAAACTAAGGTAGAACCTCCCTGTCCAACTCCGCATTGGTATTGTTTGTTAAAACACTAAGTGATTTTAATTTCTTGTTTTTGTTAGCCTTTGTCCCTTTCACAGTTGCCAGCTCCTCATCATTGAATTCATATGGATCTTGCAAGTCTTCAAAGGAGGCACTCCGCTTCTGCTCTACTGGCCTAGAGGATTGATTACCTACAACTGCCAATGACTTGATGCTAACTGGAACTTTATTCCTTGTGCTCCTTGCTTGTGTAGTTTTACCTATATTTGAATTGGTTAATCTATCCTTACTATGAAATGTTTCATGAACCAAGGCATGCCCATTATTAGAACCTACGACTGAAAATTCTAAGGTTGACATCGATGTGAAACTACTCTTATTCTTCTTAAAATGTGTGGAGTTCAAAATCATATCTTGTGAACCAGACAGCTTCACTATTTTGCGATGCCCTCGCCCACCATTAGTAGTGCAAGCAACAGAAGGAGGAAGATTCATTCTTTTGTGCACCCCCTTATCACTTGCGTTCTCCTATAGTTCCAGATTTGTGTGTGCCTCTTGGATCGCTTTTTGTATGCATGTAGCCACCTATACATCAGAGACTGAGTTGATTTCTTACACCTGTAGCAGCTTTTTTTGAGAGAAAGATGAGTTGTTCTCATCTCTGTAGAAGGCTAGCAGCCTATCACTACAGATATGCATTTCCTATTCCTGTAGCAGCTCATTCTTGGAAGGGGACGGACTGATGTGATTTATGTAGTAGCCAAGTTGGGTTCAAATAGTCCCAGATCAGCCCATTCAATCTTTGTCCATTGGGATAAATTACCAGGTGTATTATCTACATTAGTATTGTAAAAGTTTGGCATTTCTCTCTGTATTGGTTTGAAACATTGAAGGTTGCGAACTGAGTTTTATTTATTTTATATTATTATTGATGAATTGAGTTGACCTATTGAAGTTTAAAAATGACTCAAATTGGCAATTTATTAGATTTATTAAGAACTCTAATTATGACAAATACTGAAAGCACAATCAATATTAGCAAGGAAACTCTTTTTGACATTCAAACTTGCTTGCAACATACACAAGAGAAGATTGATTTTTTGCAGCTCGAATCTCAGCTTCAGTAAGATGAGTTACAATAGCATAAGCATCATGACATCCATCAGCAACCAACAAGTGGTCAATCAGTAACATTAAGACAAACTCCCATCAACAGCAAATCAATAATGTTGATCTAGTACCCAATGAAGGAGCAGAATTGCATGCAGAAGCAGAAGTTCAGTTTGCACTTCCCAAACCGATCGTCAGACCTTGGGAAGAGCTTGTCCATAACAAGCATAAAACTAGTCATGGATATGACAAGGACATGTCCTTTCATATTCCAAATTACTCAAAGCCCGTCCAGTTTCAGAGGGTTGGATTCCTTCATGACAGTTCACCTTCAGTTGTTCCAGATTCTGCTCCTCTTCCACAACAACAACAATAGATTGTGAAATGCCAACATTGTGACCGAGTTGGCCATATGAAAGATCATTGTTTTGATCTTCATCCATGTAAGCATTGTCATAAAACCAATAATTATTCAAATAGATGCTTCAAAACAAGCCTCCTACAAGAACAAAGATTCATCTTGGATGGATTGCTTCTTAGTAATGGACATCAACAACCAAGAATATATTTCAGTCATATATCTGAACTTGTTCTAGAATATTGAACAATATTGCAGTTGAGTTTTTCCCATCATCTCACCTTGTATCATGCGAGGGAAGTGATGGTCATCTACAAGCTTCAAATCCACATCAAGTGAGCTTGAGCCACAACCTACCATACCAGATTTAGAGTTGTAGCCCGAGACAAAGACGCCTCTAAGCATGCCTTTAATTGGTGATGCCTCTTCAAAGAATTGGGGAAACTTCGTCTAGCAGAAGACTTCAGCTTCTTGCCAGTTTTGGAATAGTTGCAGGAATTGCATTAAGCATTCCAGAGTTGGTGGTAATCCTTAAACCATCACATGTTTAGACTTCCCTTTTCAGGTTGAGGTTCTCCCTTTTATGCGGGGTGAGACCTCCCTTCATGGTTGAAGATTTCCCTCTTAAAAAAATCAGGATCACTTCCTCTAGTAGAATACCTCAACTTCTTGCCATATCTTGAAGAGTTCTGGGAACTGCACTAATCGTTCAAGTGTTGGTGGTCATCTTTAAACCACACCCCTTTACCAACATTTCAGAGAACACATTCAGCCTAGTGCTGCCATGCATTCTTTCACATTTTTTATTACAACTCTCTTCTTGGACTCATACATAACCCTTCGGATTAAGGGGGGGAATGTTGGACACCTAATCCTCTAAGGGTTGGTGTGGAAGTTAAACAACCAAAGGGAGTCCAAGAGACCACTTGTAATATGAATCAAAGGGTCACACCATGTACTATAAATGTATATCAATGTCAATAATAGACATACTCTCATACTTATCATTCATCCTATGTGTCTTCCATGTATGCGTTTAACAAAATCGATCCTAAGCGACTTGAAGCTATCAATCATATCCCTCTGCCAAGAAATAAGAAATAGGTCCAAGCCTTTTTGGGGAGAATCAAATTCTTGAGGAGGTTCATACCCAAGTATACATAAAAATAGTAAAGGGTATTACAGATAACCTAAAAAAGGAAAATGAAGTCAAGTGGAGCCCTCCCCCACCTGAGATTCTTTTACTATAATTAAATAAGCTTTGGCTAAAGCCCCAGTACTAGTCAGCCCTGACTACTCTACGCCTTTCTATATTTTTGCTTTTGCTTCTCCGCATATTATTTCTGCAATTCTACTACATAAGAATAAAGATGGTTATGAATATCCCATTGCCTTCTTCAGCCAATTCTTGAAGGATGTTGAGCTTAAATATAACATCTTGGAGAAGCAAGCCTATGTGCTAGTCAAGGCTTTGAAGGAATTTCGAATTTATGTGCTACATTTGGAAATGACAACATTTGTCCCAAGAACGGTGGTCAAGAACATCCTTGTGCAAGGAGATAGTGAAGGAAAAAGGGGTAGGTTGATAGCAAAGATATAGGAATATGAGTTAGACATAAATCCTACAAAGCTCATAAAAGGCCAGGGCTTGGCCAGGTTTTTATTAGAATTTAATTGCCAAGCTTTAGGGATAAACCTGATAACAGAGCAAGGCAGAACAAAGGTTCAACAAAACGGGATTAAAAAATCAGAGAAAAATATCTACACTAAATATGAGGGATCACCCTAGTATAAGAATATCATCCATTATCTCTTATTCCTGAGGTGCCCACTAGGGCTGGATAAATCCAAATACAGAACTTTGATACTGCAAGCTCAAAACTATGTCATATCAAATGGTCAACTTTACTCAAAGGACCAGGTGCGAGTTTTTCTATTATGTTTGGTAGAAGGCGAGACTCATAAAGTGTTTGAGGAATTTCATGGAGGAATTTGTGGAGGTCATTACCACTGGAAGACCATAATTCAAAAAATCCTCAAGATAGGATTCTACTGGCCTACACTATTTGAAAATGTTCATTCCCAGGTCAGGTCAGGTCAGAAGAGCCAAGTGTTTTCTAAGAGACAAAATCTTTCTCCTCTCCCCTATTTCTAGTGCATGTGGATGAACCCTTCAAATAGTGGGGACTAGAATTCATAGGAGAAATAAACCCACCTTCTCGTGGCAAACATAAGTGGATATTAATAGCCACAGAGTATTTGACCAAGTGGGTAGAGGATATCCCAGCCAGAAATGCTACTGAGCCAGTAGTAATTAAGTTTATGGAGGAAAACATATTATCATGTTTTGGTTGCCCTATCAAAATCATCAGTGACAATTCTCAGGTCTTCAAATATGAAAAATTCATCTTCTTCTATTAGAAATTCAATATCATCATCAGGCACTCCACTACCTACTATCCTCAAGGTCACGGCTTGGCTGAATCCTCAAACAAAACTGTGGTGAGAATGGTGAAGAAGACCATCACCAAGAATCAGAGGAACTGGGACTCCCAATTGAATTTTTCCCTCTAGGCTAACCGAGTAACTCCTAAACAATCCACTGGAAAATCTCCTTTCGAGCTAGTGTATGGTAAGGTTATAGTCTTCAAAATTCAAATAGTAATGCCAGTGGTGAAGTTATTAAAAGAAGATGAGGAAGAGCCAAGTGCCTTGACACAAAGGATAAACCAACTGGTCGAACTTCATGAAAACAAAGAATAGGTGGGAGCTAAATTGCAAAATTACCAACAGAAGATGAAATCCCTATTTGACAAGAAGGCCAAATATCGACCTCTTCAACCAAGAGATTTAGTTCTCCGATGGGACGTAAGACGGAAAGAAAAAGACAAACATGGAAAATTCAATCCACTTTGGTTTAGCCCTTTCAAAATTTCAGAAGAGAAAGGAAATAATATGTACCTACTCGAAAACATAGACGGTGAATCGTTGAAGCTGCTAGTAAATGGTTAGTTCCTCACACTCTTTTTCCAGAATTAGAGGTACTTGTCTTGCACCATTATAAGTGTCGGTGCATGTATTGTAATTATTATATGAAATTTCTAGTTTCTATTGAAAATTCCACTTTCACGAGATTATCATTTGTTTAGAAAAGACTACATGCCCAAAAGAGAATTTCATAGTATGTAGGTTCTCAATGCATTGCAATCCAATGCCCTATCCCCAGGTGGAGCCAATGTTGTCACCTTCTAAAAAGAGAGTCCTAGTTGTACAAAGAGGTTGTTGTGATTTGCAAATTGGAGATTAAAGGAGGAAGAACAGATCCAGTTTAAATTGTTTTGGAGAAATTTGCATATTCTCTTAAAACCATGTCTTGCACAAACCTCATTTTTTCCTTTGTTTCTTAAAATCTAGCCACAATGACCCATTTTTAACTCTAGCTGAAATCCCTTGTATATCCAACTCTAACCATGTTTTCCATTCCCCTTTGAAATATTTTAAAACATTCGGAGATCATGCCAAAACCCTTTTTAAGCGTCAAGACCCAGAAACCATAATCACTATCGGTCCTTTCCCGTTTTGTGATGTATATCTGCCCATCACTACTCCTTCTCACTGATTGCGATAATTCCCCCCCCCCCCCCCCCGATTGCGATATCGCAATCGGAGATTGCACATGTCAAAGTCCCTCCTCCACCAAAGTCCCTTCCAACCTGCGATCACTATGTGCGAGAACCCTCTCAGATGCGATATTTTATGTCTTACATTCTATAAAACGTCATGTCTGGAACATCGGAAATCACCATAAATCCATATTAAAGCCCCTCTTCCCTTTCTAATGGCGATATGCAAGTCTTGGTTCCAGATGCGATATTTTATGTATCATGCTTTATGGAAGTTTCACGCCTAGACTATTGGCAAGAACTATGAAATGTAGTAAAAAGGCCCTCTCCTGCATTGCGATTGCAATACCATTAGGCTCAAATCAATGACCCAAGTCAACGAGAATTAAGACATTTATTTCACTTCCGCTTAGTGGGACGACGAGGGTATTTTTCGGCATGCATCTAGCAGTATGGTCACCAAGCAGGGAAAATAGAGGTAATACTATGTAATGGTAGATTACGATATCTCAAGTGGGCTCAATCCCGCATATCGGCAATCACAATTGTCAAGGGGAGGCACTCCCATCCTGTAAGGACCTTTAATGGAAAACCTCAATGCGATAGCTCTGCAATGAAGTAACGCAAAACTTTAAAGGTATGGTGGGTCAAGAGCTGAGGCATTTAAGAAAGGAGGTGCAACATTCAAAGTCAGCATGGGGTAACCCAGAAAGGCCCCTTGTGACACGAAACCAGGGTCAACGAATACAGAGTAAATGAAGACATGGAAGCTTAAGAGGACTTGATGATCCAACATGGTTCTCCAAGTAGACAGAAGACGAAGTACTGCCCAAGCAACCTCTGCTTCTATATTGTGGCATTAAATTGATAGTTGACCGCTCCCAGTTTTGAAGAACGAATGATCCTAGTAGTAAAGGCATAAGTGACGGGAATCAACTTGTGACACATGTGACCATACGATGGGCAAGCAACAACCTGAAGCAAAGGCGATCAAAGGGATGGGCATGGAGATATTTTGTTGGCGTGTTCATCTGATTGATTGACTTTTTTTGTTTTCCTATAATGTGTCACCATTTATTGAAGCAATTAATTTTTGTATTCATTTTTGGGCCACAAAGCCATCCCAAGCAGAGACAGCTAGTCGATCTGACAGCTGAGACTCCACTAAGATATTTTGTTGTAATTAATGTTCAATGCTCCCCTACCAAGATAAATAGGGGGAAGCAACACTTCACAAAGTTTCAGAATTCTAAAGAAAGAACTACATGTTATTTTCAAGACTGTATGATTTTATGATATGCATATTTCAAAATATTAAGAAAATGGTGGTGATTCCTCCTTTGAGTACTACAGTATGTTATCCTTCTGTTAAATTCCATTATGTTCATGTTTCCTCTTTGAATTCATGTAATCGTAGATGCTAGAAAGGCTTCATATGTTGTTATAGATTCATTTGTATTAATTCTTTAATGCATGTGCATGTATGGATAGTTGATATTATATCTTTCAAATTACGCTCCATGAATCATCACTCCCATCCTCTTTCATCCATTATTTCTACCTTTAGCTCTAAAGTGTAGAATTATTGACGCTTCAAACTCTATGTGATGAGTTACTCTATCTCCTTATCCTCTCTCATTTCTTTGTCAAAGCTTATTAAATATAGGTCCTTTAACTACTGAGCCTCCACTAGTTTATCATATATTTATGTGAGTCGTATATGTGAAGAAGTATCGGAAATGCATGGCTTACGCCTTTAGATGAATGAACCAACCCGAGTTGTTTATTATATATATGTGTGTGTGTGTGATGTCTCCAGCTTCTTGAGAATCATATGACACACAAAATCTATATGTTCCAGGCACTGGTCTTGTAAGCAATCTAAGGTTGTCTCAGGAAGCGATAACATCTTCTGGTGTCGTCGTCGGGGAACATATTGAAGTATTTTTCCCCTGGGATACGACAAGTTAAGCACTCTTTGTGTAGGTGAGAAAATACATTCTTATTGCATCATCATCACCTTGGCGACTCCACAAACCCCATTATCATTTATCATTCTGTATTTTACAAAGCCTCATACTCGCTTAGATACCTCTCAGTAGAAAACCCCATCTGTATCTAACCTAGAGAAATTAATTTTCAGGAGAGTCTAGAAGGAGAAAAACTCCTACTACCTATTCTACTGTCTCATCATTCTTTGAAGCCTCCTCATCCAGATCACAAATCGTTGTCATTCACTGTGTAGAACTTACTCCTAAGACCCTTACACACTCTGCTCTTAGTCTAGCCACCCCATGTTGGGTTGTGTTATATTCTTTCCACGACTAACCCATGTAGTTAACCGGGGGTTAGAGGGGGGGAGGTCACAGGGGATTTGAGGGGTACCCATAACCCCACTTTATGGGGTCCAGGGCAACGCCCTGGAAAATTTTGGTTTTGGACCCTATGTTAGGTTGGGCGGACCCACCTATGGTTTTGTGCATGATTTTCGCACATGTTTTTTGGATGTGATGGTTTTCGGTCCATGGTTTTGACCGCGATGGTTTTCGGTCCATGGTATTGGATGCTTCAGCATGTATAAATATGTATTGTAACATTGAAAGGAACATAATGAAAAATCAAGCTGGTAGTCCCGGTTTTGGGATACAAGGGAAAATATCTGTGTATATGTGGTTTATGTGTTATGCTCTCGCATTGTTTATTTTCAGTGTTTTAGAATTCATATGCAAGTAATTTCTGTATAGGGTTAAAACCTACATTTGGTATCAGAGTTATTTTGGCTTCAAGGGGACGCCTTTGATGCCGAGGGGTTTCACTCAAGCCTGTGGTAGACCCTGTTTAGTGGGAGATCTGCGAGATCGATTCTATTGGTGAAAGAAGATGGCGAGCAGTGGAAAGATAGAGATCGAGAAATTTAATGGTCAGAGTTTTGAGTTGTGGAAACTCAAGAT
>APFE030712031.1:166817-192386 GCA_000404065.3 Pinus taeda
TGGAAAGAGGCCATGGTTGATGAAATGGTATCTTTGCACAAAAATGAGGCTTGGGATCTGGTGGAGTTGCCAGCTGGAGGGAACCCCATTGGCAGCAAATGGGTGTTCAAAAAGAAGACAAATGCAGAAGGAAAAGTGGAGAAATACAAAGCCCGGTTGGTAGAAAAAGGCTATTCCTAGGTGCCGGGAATTGATTTTGGTCATATTTTTTCTCCTGTTGCCAAGGTAACTTCTATTAGATTACTTTTATCTGTTGTTGCTACTTTTGATTTTGAGGTAGAACAGATGGATGTGAAGAAAGAATTTCTTCATGGGGATTTGGAAAAGGAAATCTACATGAAGCAACCTAAAGGCTTCGCGGTGAAGGGTAAGAAAGAACTGGTATGCAAGTTAAAGAAGTCTCTATATGCGTTAAAACAGTCACCAAGGATGTGGTATCAGAAATTTGATACATTTATACGGGGACTTGGCTTCACCAGAAGCAAAGCAAATCATTGTGTGTATTTTAAATTAATTGGTGATCGTGTTATTTATCTGGTCATGTATGTGGATGATATGTTGCTGGTTGGAAATGGTAAAGAAATTATCCAGGACTTGAAGACCCAATTGTTCTCCAAATTCGACATGAAAGATCTTGGTGCTGCAAACTATATTTTGGGCATGGAAATTAAAAGAAATCGGGCAAAGAGGAAGCTCTGGTTAAACCAAAGGAAGTATGTCGAGACAATGCTGCAGAGGTTTAATATGCAGGATAGTAAACCGGTGAAGGTTCCTATTCCTGTAGGTGTGAGGTTATCTGCTGAACTGTGTCCCAAGACACAAGAAGAGGAAGAGGACATGTCTATGTTCCATATGCAAGTGCAGTCAGTAGCCTGATGTATGCAATGGTCTGTACTAGACCAGACATTGCACATGCAATGGGAGTATTGAGCAGGTTTATGTCAAAACCAGGGAAGGAGCACTGGACAGCAGTGAAGCAGTTTTTGAGGTATTTGTGTGGCACTAGTGATTATGGTTTGTGCTACCAAGGAAGACTAGGATTAGACAGAGTGTTGGATATTCATGGCTTTATTGATGCAGACTGGGCTGGACATCTGGATTAGAGAAGATCTACAAGTGGGTATGTGTTTAACCTATTTGGAGGTGCAGTTAGTTAGATGAGTAAGAAACAATCAGTAGTGGCACTATCAACTATAGAGGTAGAATACATGGCAGCCACTCATGCAAGCAAGGAAGCAGTTTGGTTGCAAAGATTGTTTTCAATTATGGGGTTAGTATAGGGAGCTATAAGGATAGACTGTGATAGCCAAAGTGCAATTTTCTTGGCAAAGAACCCCGCATATCATTCAAAGACAAAGCACATGGATGTTCAATATCACTTTGTGAGGGATATGATAGAAGACAAAAAGGTGTTGTTGATAAAGGTGGAAACTTTGAAGAACACCGCAGATGCATTGACAAAATCTGTGAGCTCTGAGAAGTTCTCTTGGTGTAGAGAAACAATGGGCATTGCAGGGCTGGATAAATGACTAAGCTCTCTTGTGGCCCCCTGTGGAAAGAAAACAACAAGTGGGAGAATGTTGGGTTGTGTTATATTCTTCTCCACGACTAGCCCACGTAGTTAACCGGGGGTTAGAGTGGGTTTGAGGGTACCCGTAACCCCACTTTATGGGGTCTGGGGCAGCGCCCCGGAAAATTTTGGTTTTGGACCCTATGTTAGGTTGGGCAGACCCACCTATGGTTTTGTACATGATTTTCGCACAGGTTTTTTGGACGCGATGGTTTTTGGTCCATGGTTTTGGACGCTTCGGCATGTATAAATATGTATTATAACATTGAAAGGAACATAATGAAAAATCAAGCTGGTAGTCCCAGTTTTGGGATCCAGGGGAAAATCTCTGTGTATATGTGGTTTATGTGTTATGCTCTCGCATTGTTTATTTTCTGTGTTTTAGAATTCATATGCGGGTAATTTCTGTACAATGTTAAAACCTACACTCCAACCACTGTGGTTTTGGCCCAAGTTCCTCCCGCAAATCTCAACCCCCCTCCATTAATTCATATGCTTGTTCTAGGTTTCTTACTGAATAAATATGCCCCACTTGATTTACCTCAACCTTTAAGTGTTATGCCCCAAGACTACCTAAAGCTTTTGCCTAGGTGCAATGTGGAGGATGAAAACACTGCACAGAGACACATTGACACCTTTTGTGGTTTTGCTAAGAATCCAAATGCAAAACAACTAGATGTGGTCCTAAGACTCTTTGTACAATCCCTTGATGGAGAAGCCAGAAAATGGTTTAAATCCCTACTCGATGCCTCCATCACTACCTAGGAGGAACTCGAAAACTCTTTCACACAAAAGTGGGGTGAAAAGATAAATCATGAGTATGTCCTCAAAGAGTTCAATGCTATAAGGAAGAAGCCAGAAGAGGATATTTTAGAATTCATAAAAAGTTTCAATAAGTAGTATAATAACCTACCTCATGAGATAAAGCCTCCTCAAGCTATTGCTCGCGTAGTATTCGTGGGAACCTTTGAATCTGACTTTGGTTTTACCCTAAGAGAAAGGAAGTCTTGCACTTTGGATCAACTCCAAGTTGATTCTCTTGAGGTAGAAACAAATTTCACATCGGCAGGGAAGTCAAGAGGTAAGGATGAACCTATTGAGAAGAAAAGGGAGAAAGAAGAAACATCCTTCTCTAGTCAAGCTGAAGTATTTCCATATCTAAAGTGGGAGGAAATAGATAAACTTGTCAAGAGTTTATAGCATAAGATGGTGAAGCTTGAGCTGGAGAATAAGAGTCTCTCAAAGTTGAATTCTTGAGGTAACAACCGAGGTTATAACCCGTAGAAAAAAAGGTCGTCATTGCAGATACTTCCAAGGCAAATAAAGGACCAACTTGATAAGATCTCTCATCTTCTATATTTAGAATATGATCTCGATGAACAATCATCGGATACACATGAGATGCAAGGAAACTTGTATTCCTCTTTCTCTGAAGAAGAACATTAAAATATGGCTCACCAAGAGAGAAGTCATGATAGAGAAGCAGCATCAAATGAGGAGGACATAGGTGATTACTATAAACAGTTTACAGATTTCATGCAAGCACAGCTATACCGAAGGTATGATCTAAGATCTTCAGGAAAGAGGTCGAGGGTCCAACCGGAACAACAAGAAGGAACTTCTCCCCAAGATATTCCCCCAATGCCACATAAATGGAAAGGTAAGTTGAATCCTAATGCATCCAAGGTGTAAGTCTCCTCAAATAAAGAATGCAATAGCTCCGAGGAGCACACAAAAAAGAAGGCACCTGTTCTGATAAAAACTACCAATGATAAGGAAAGGGAAGTAGAGCTAGGAGGTGTAGAAAAATGCTAACCTGCATTCAATATTCAAAAGGAAAATGAAAATCTCATGCATTGCAATTGCGATAGCATCAGGTCCAGATCAACAACCCAAATTGAATTGTCCTGGGTCAACGGCCTAGGTCAACGAGCATTAAGACGTCTATTTTGCTTCCGTTTAGTGGGACGGCGAGGGTATTTTTCAACATATATCCAACAACACAGTCACCAAATAGGGAAATCACAAGTAATAGTATGTAATGGACAATTGCGATATCACAGGTGGGCCCAATCCCACATATCAACAATTGCAATTTTCAAGGGGAGGCACTTTTGTCCCGTAAGGACCTTTAATGGAAAACCCCGATGCGATAGCTCTGCGATGAAGTAGCACAAAACTTTAAAGGCGTGGTGGGTCAGTACCTGAGGCATTTAAGAAAGGAGGTGAACCATTCAAAATCGGCATGGGATAACCCAAAAAGGCCCCTTGTGACACGAAACCAGGGTCAATGAATACAGAGTAAATGAAGACATGGAAGCTTAAGTGGACTTGATGATCCAACATTGTGCTCCATGCATAGGGAAGACAAAGTACTACCCAGGAAACCTCTGCTTCTATATTGTGGCATTAAATTAATAGTTGACTGCTCCCATTTTTGAATGAATGATCTGAGCAGTAAAGGTAGAAGTGATGGGAATTGGCTTGTGACACGTGTGACCAAACTGTGGGCAAGCAACAACCTAAAGCAAAGGTGATCATAGGGATGGACATGGAGATATTTTTTTGGCATGTTCATCTGATTGATTAACTTGTTTTTTTTCTTGTAATGTGTCACCATTTATTGAAGCAATTAATTTTTTGTAGTCTTTTTCGGGGCACAGAGCCATCCCAGGCCGAGACAGCCAGTCGGTTTGACAGCTAACGCTTGACTGAGATATTTTGTTTTAATTACTGTTCAATGCTCTCCACCCTAGATAAATAGGGGGAAGCAACACTTCACAAAGGTTCATAATCCTAAAGACATAAATACATGTTATTTTCAAGACTGTATGATTTTATGATATGTGTCTTTTAGAATATTAAAAAATTGGTGGTGATTCCTCCTTCGAGTACTACACTATGTTATCCTTCTGTTAAATTCCATTATGTTCATGTTTCCTCTCTCAATTCATGTAATTGTAGCTACTAGAAAGGCTTCATATGTTCTTACAGATTCATTTGTATTGATTCTTTAATGCATGTGCCTGTATGGATATTTGATATTATATCTTTAAAATTGTCCTCCATGAATCATCGCTCCCATCCTCTTTCATCCATTATGTCTACCTTTAGCTCAAAAGTATAGAATTCCTAATGCTTCAAGCTCTATGTGATGAGTTACTCTATCTCCTTATCCTCTCTCATTGCTTTGTCAAATATTATTAAACTGTAGGTACTTGAGCTAGTCGGCCTCCACTAGTTTATCATATATTTCTATGAGTCGTATATGTGAAGAAGTACCAGAAATGCATGGATTACGCCTTTATATGATTGAGCCAACCCAAGTTTTTTATTATATATATGAATATATATATACAAAAATATATGTGATGTCTCCAGCTTCCTAAGAATCATATGAGACACACAAAATCTAGATGTTCCAAGCACCGGTCTTATAAGCAATCTGAGGTTGTCTGTGGAAGAAACAACAGCTTGGAATTCATAGATCATGACATTCCTAAGACTCCAACATCAGATGATAAAGATCTAGTTGAATGGAGAAAGTATGTGGCAAAAGCAAGAAGGATTATCCTGGAAGGAGTTCAAGATCACATTGTCTCGAGTCTCCACAGTAAGGATACTCCATATGCAATGTGGAAGTCATTGATGTACTTGTTTCAAAAAAGCAGTGACCATAGGAAGTTTTCACTGGAGGACAAACTCAAAAATATCAAGATGGAGAAGGGTGACTCAATTCCGAATTACTTGACCAAGTTCACCCATTGTCGGGATTAGCTTGGATTAGCTTGAGAGTTTCGGGATTACTGTTGCCGAAGATTATATGGTGAGCCTATCTCTTCTAGGACTTTGCAAGAGCTGGCATAGTTACCAGGACTTTTTTAATGGGAGGGAGAAGCTACCAGATTTGGAACGGTTGTGGTTGGATTTGGTATGGAAAGATATTCGAAGGAACACCAGAGATGGGACCTCTTCCAAAGAAGTGGAAGAGGAATTTTCATTAGTCAGCAAAGAAAATAAATCCAAGGGAAATAAATCTGAAGGCAAGGAGGGTGGAAAGAAGAAGGATTTGTCAAAAGTAAAGTGTTTTCACTGTCACGATTATGAGCACTTTTCCACGAATTTCCCATGGAAGAAAGCAAGAAAGAAGAAGCATGTAGCTGCAACATTAGGTGAAGCTTTAGCTTCACAATTTGAACTTGATTTCACTCTCATTACATGCATGGATAACACTGTAATGGGAAGTATGTGGTATCTCTATAGTCATGCCTCATTCCATATGATGGAGAATAGAGATCTCTTCAGTGACTTTGAGGAGAAAGACCTCAAGCAGAACATAGATTTTGGAGATGATGGGAGGTATAGCACTATCGAGATCGGTATAGTCACCTTTCAGAGGGAGTCTGGCTCCCCTCTCAGAATCACAAATGTGATGTATGTTCCAGGACTAAAGAAGAATCTTGCTTCCATCGCGGTATTGGAAGAACATGGCTATGATTTTATTTTTATTAAGGGAAAGGTTTTCCTTAGACACATCGCCATAGGACAAGTGAAATACATCGGTTTTCTCTTGAGGTCAAAGATGCATGAAAATCCTTGAGGAGCAAGGCAAAGGTTAGAGACTTGGTGGTTGAGAGGGAGTATGAATTACCTCTCAACATGTAGCCCCAAAAGTAGCCTCAGAAGTTGTCTCAAAAATTTGGCGAGCAACCACAATTAAATAAGCAAAGAGGAGACCGAGTGGAGAGATCCACTCAAGCAAAGAAGAAGCAACCTCAGAAAGTTTTGGATTGACCACAATAGGAGAAGAAGAGAGGAGACTGATTGGAGACATCCACTTAAGTAGAGGCCTTTAGTAGGGGGAAATTTCGATGCAAGTGGGCAAAGGGAAAAATATGTTGAATAAATTTTAACCATAGTTGTGGCACCATAAGTAGAATTCGAGCAACAGAGAATAATCAATATGAATCACTCCTCTTCCTCCGTTGTTATTACAGGTTGTTCTTCATCTTCCGATGTTGAAATTTGTTATACAAATCCCCTGAGCTAATTTTCATTGTTGATTCCCTGAATATTCTGTAATCGGATGAAAAAAACTTGACCGCGCCCATGACCCTCTGATTGTTGAATATTCGGGGAATCGGCAATCAAAATAAAGATTCCCATACAAATAACCTTATTAGATACGGCTGGGGAGAGTAATTATGCAAAGAATACTTTAAAAAGTACTAATGATGCTAATCACCTAAAGTAAGCGATCCTCTAACAGTCGTATACCTACCCATCCTGTGTTTCACCCACCAGGGATGGATGAAATTTGACAGGTAAATTTTCCTGAGGTGATTTTTTTCTATGACAAGGTGCTTTATCCATAAATATTCTATGCTAAAATGACTAAAATGGACATAACCATCAAATTTGAGGCTTCATATTTCAAATTCCCAGCCTGACTTTATTCAAATTGATTCTCCATTGAATTTGCAATTCCTCAGTTTTCTCGTGTAAGAATTCACGAATAGTTTTATAGTATGTAGAATTCATCATCTATAAAAATTATATTAAATTTTGACCACCAACCATCAACGAAGAAACTGCATTTCTTTGTTGAAAATAGCAACAAGAAATGCTAAAAATAGAAGTGCTAAAAATAGCACTGCTATAAATAGAAGTTTGGGTACTAGTGTTGGATTGAGCAACAGGGAATGAAAAATGGAAGTGCTAAAAATAACATTGCTATTTTTAGCAGTTCGAGATAGATTCCAATTTTAGTCAGTCCCTGGACTAAAATAGGAAGTAAAATTTGAATTTGAACTTAACAGCTGTTTGAAAATAAATTAATTAATTCACCATGAGTTAATTAGTTGTGAAAAATCAAACATGAAGTCTATGTGAGGACATGCAACAGTTTCTCTATTAATTGAGGAATTTATACATCAGTTAAAGAGATAAGGATGAGTTCTAATTTGAGTTGTAATTAGTTGGCTCAATTAACTGAGTCAAGTCCAGTTAGATTGATTTAAGCAATTTGTTTAAATTAATGTGAGTTCAGTTAGTTAATGCATGCTTGCATATAACTGTTGTACTTCAGATAACTGATGATTCTCTCATGAATAACTCATGCATGTCAATTCAGACAGAGACCTAGTTGAGATCAAAGAAGGGACAATGTACTATCAGTTGGATGATTTTTTTTCCTACAAAGGAAGCTCATCCATGGAGAAGTATTTATCTCCTTCAGGATTGCACAGTTGGATCAGCGGTTAGTGAGTGTGTGAAGAGGCCAATTCACACAAGTGGTTGCACTAGACCCCAAGGAAAATTGCGCAAAGAAATAGGAGGCTTGGAGGGCAGAGGAGAAGGTTTGAGAGAATACTTTGAGTATCTATGAGCAGCAAAGGTATTGTAGAGAGAGCAAGATAGCTTTTGAGCTAATTCTTTTTGTAATATTGGCTATATTTCCACTTGTATGATAATACAGAGTTGGGGTTTTAGGCTGAGGCTTTCCCCGGGTAAATTCTTTTGTGTTACGTGTGATTGATTCCTTCTTATTAGTTATATGTGTTCTTATTGATGTTGCTCATGTTTGCTTAAGCTTCCGCTAAATTGCTTGTAGAAGTAGATCGAGTGTTTTGCTTTAGTACATTGCGTTACCAGGTGATTTACAGTGGAAATTTCTACATTCTCAACTGCCACAAATATTTTAAAGCATTTTCCACGTGTCTTGCAGGGTTGCATGATTAAGGCACACATTAAGTCGAGTGTCATCCCAAGCTGGGTGTTGGATACCTATACCAATAGGTTTCATATTTCATGATTGGCAAATTCAAATGCCAAATATGCTCTGCTTTGCTGATACAAAGATCCCATATTTCCAAGGAAAGGAAAGGTGTGTACATGCCTTCATGTTTATTAAATTTTGATGGATGGTCCAACAGTCTAATCTGGATCATGCCATGTTTCAATTTTCTGTTGTAGAATAGAGAAAGAAGTCTGTCCAAACTGTTTAATCTTGGCAGATCAGTAGTTAGGCAGAGAAGCTAAGGTTCCCAACTGCTTAATCTGGGGCCTTGGAAGGAATAAGGGTAGTGCTAGATAGGAAATCAAAAGAAAAGCCAGTGGAAAAGAAAAGGCACATAAGGGTCTGCAAGTCCAAGTGCACCCTCCAAGAAGAAACAAAAAATGCTAGGCAAATAGATGGGTAGGTAGATGGGGTTGCAGAAGTGGTGTTCCTTTCAAACTGAATCTTGCTAATCAATACAAGGAAAACAACACAATGGAGCATGTCTAACTTCCATTTTTCCTTGTTTTACACTCATTACTAACATCCCTTCACCAGTTGCATTCATGAAAGAAATTCAAAGTTTTATGTTGGTTCTTGTATCCTTTAAGAGCCACATTTCTTATGCAAAATTCTTTTCATTTTGATATACTCCCTAAGCTAAGTTGTTTTCAAATAAACTTAGTGATATCACTCTTTATTCACCCTCTCCCTCCATATTAACCCTTAACTTCTATTTATCTAACTCCCTATGTCACCCTTTCCCTACTATTATAACACCATGGTGTATAAACCCTAAGCATTCTATAAATATCCCCTCCTTGGCATTAGAGCCATATGATTCATTACCAGGGGATCAAATTGACATTTGGTCAGTTTGAGAACCCAAGCCTAACCTCTTTTCCACCTTCAGAAACTCATCTACCTAGTCAACCCTTCATTTTGCCTAAAAAACCTTCGAAAAACCCTTTTGCACCCTTTAACCCGCTCAAAAGGCAAAAATACCTTGAAAACCCACTTTTCCGCTTTATCCTAAGTTCGAGATTTATGCGTGTTTGATACAAAAATACATTGAAAAACCATTGTTTTTGCATTTATCCAAAGTTTGAGGTGCGCGCGATCTTGCAAAAGAAATTTCATGAAAAAACCCATTTTTCCTAAGTTTTTGTGATTAGCGCGCATTTATAAAAATACATTACAAAACCTCGCAATTCGCCAATAATTCGAAGGGTCCCACTGGGCACGATTCCCATGGAAAATAATATTTTAATGCCCGTCGACGCCGTATCATCCACGCAGCTCATCAGCCCGTCGACCGTCTGATCGGGCGCTTTTCATCCAACGGTTGACGTGGATATCGGACCGGCCCCGACGTCCAAGAGATATCGTCCGATATCTGTCAGAGGCTGACGTCAGGCCTCAGCCACGCGTCGCCCCCAAATCGTGTTAGAGCCCCCTCTGATAGATTCCTTTCCGTATCATAAGCGGTGCGATATGATACCGCCGTGGTTTCCGGTTTTTCGCCAATCCGCCTGCTAGCATCATCGCCGCGTCACTGCCTACGTCATCGCCGCGTCCGCCACCCCCGTCCGCCATTGCTCCACCTGTCTGCCACCTCACAGCCCCCGTGGACCACTCATAAGCCTCCACGTCACCTGATGACGTCATGCTAACATCATCCGACCCTGACCCACCCGATGATGTCATGCTGACGTCATCCGAAAAAGGCGCGAATGTCCCATAAAACCATATTTTTGCCAATTTTTCGCGTTTTTTGCAATTTTTGCAAAAACTGTTGCTGCGCCTCTGCATGCATTTTACGTCCAAAATTGCACCAACCTACTCAAATCGACCTGGAGACCTTCGGCGCACCTACCCACCTGCATTCGTCACCCGGACCGTCGAGTTTACCAGGTATTTATCCCTGCAAATCTTCTCTGCGCCTGGTTTTGTCTACAATAGGTGAAAATTCACTTAAGACACTAAAAAACGCATAATTCACCGGCGAATTCCCTGCATCTAGTTCCCATTTGGAAATTGAACAGTCGAAATTCATTAGCTGAGCCTGTTTAAACAAAACTTTCATTGAAAACCTGCATTCTGTTCGCGCAGTCGTGAACAGGAAACCCGGAACCTACACCTAATTATTGAGAAAGGTCTGTTAAAAATGAGTATTTGCCTTCTCAAGTGACTGTGGGTAGTATTTCAACTGCTGGAAGTTCACCCTATCGTCCTCTGTTTCTCAAATTCACCTCTTCATCCAAGCAATACTCTTTTTTCTGTTGCCCAGTCTAGTAACATCAGTCTACATACAAAACAGAGTTTAAGTAACCATGCAGACTCCAGTTGCACCTGTGGCCCTCAATGTTGCCCCTTTGAATGCCCCTCAGAGAGAACTAGAGTGGCAAGATTTAGCATACTTGGATTACCAAATCTCAGAGGACTCCTTAACACGCAGCAAGTTCCACCTCCACCTGCTAAATGAACTAAAAGCCAAACATGTAGATAGGACAAATATATTGGGCATTTGGGATTCCTTCCTCCCAATCTTCAGGCTTCCTCAGGTCAACCAATTCCCTGACCTAATTCACCTATGTGTTGTATGCTATGATCCCACTCAGAGAGTTGTGCTTGACCCTTCAGGCTCAGATGTGTTCTACATCACCCCGGAGGCCATCAGAGAGATGCTGCAATTCAAGACTGAGAAGAAATTGGTCCCCCTGTCTTTGTTGGATCTGATAAACCAAGGAGCTAGAATGATGACAGATGCTCAGATCACAAAGCTAAACCAACTATTTATCAACTCTAATACTGTGCACCACCCTCCTATTTTTGTTGTCTACCTCAACCAATTGGGCATAGACCTTACAGATATGATCAGTTCCATCTTGGGTTACAAATCAGTTGAGTATATTGATGAAACTGTACTGGTAATGATGCTCATGTTTTCCCCTGGCAAAACTCCAATCTGCTATGACTATGCCACTTACATATCAGACAAAATACATGAGTAGTTGTTGAACCTATCAAGAGAAAAGGTGTTCAGATACACCTCCTACATCTACCACTTAATTTATACTATCATCATGAGAAATTCTCCTTCATTGTCAAAAGAGTGGATGCACAAGGTAATCCAAGGTCTGTAGTGTACTGGAGCTCAGTTTTTCACTGCAGAGCCTATTCTCCATACACTTACTATGAGTTTATAGACCTCTTCATCCACCCAGCCATGTCTCTGTTCCTGAGCTCGCCTCCTCCAAGACTGACAGATGAGATGCAGAGAATCCTTCAGTTGTCCAAAGTGTACAGCATTGGGGATTGGTATTTTTACCAAAACTACACCGTTATCAGAATATATGGTTGTGAGTTACCCCCATACAGACTGCCCAAGTATGTGCCCATGAGACTGTTTGCCCTTGAATACTTCAGGCAATTTGGGAATGCTGATATAAACAACTTTTCAGGCAAAGGCAAGAAGGCACAGCTGAAAGTGAAAAACCAATTGGGCCACTTTGTTTTTAACAAAAGGGAGGAAGGCTGGAAAGAAGCTGACAAAATGCTAGAAAGACTGGGCCTAAAGACCAGTTTCCTCTGGAAACCTTATGACCCCAATCACTCCATATCATTAAGAAGGGTCAAATATAGGCTCTCTAGTTATGACCATGTAAGGTTGCCTCACATAGAACAATATGCAAATCAATCAAAATGGAAGAGAGGCGCACTAGAGGAACCTGTTACACAAGAAGAACTAAATGAAAGAGCAAGAAGAAATATTCTTAAGATGGCTGACTTGGAACTTCCTGCACAGGTATTCCCTCTTCCAAACCCTCAAGTAGGAGCGGCTGCCTCATCCTCCACAGCACAACAGGAGGCAGTCAAAACTACAAGTCAAGCTCCCAGCAAAGGCAAGGAAAAAGAGATGGAACAAGAACAAGTACAGCAGGCACAGGTTCAGCAACCTCAACAGGTACAACAGCCACGAAAGGAGCAGCCAGGGCAAAATGAACAAATAGCAGAGGCCCCAATGGTCACAGAGCAGCAACCAGTACGAATGGTGCCTCCTAGGCAAGAATCAAGGATTGATACTTCTGTCCTCCAAACCCCACAAAGAGAGGACATAAGCAGGAAAAGGGACAGAGAGACTCCCCTCACTACCTCAACAACTCAAGGGGAGAAGAGGCAAAGGTTGAACGCTTTTTCAGAAGAAGAAATGCCAATAGGGAAAACTTCGGGTATGGGCCTGCCCAGTATGGAGGCCTCAGCAAGTTCCTTCCAGCAGGAACAACAGAGGGCAGCAGGAGGAGAAGTTAGCTCCTCAAGCCAACAGAGGGAAGGGGAAAAGAGCATCAAGCAACAGTTCAAGGATATCAAGAAGAGAAATGAACCTATAAGACTGCAATTGTACAATCATTTGTTGAAGATGGCTCCCACTAACTAGCTAAAACTCATGTCTGCTTATGATGCACATGAGGGCAAAATGATAATGAGCCATTTCACACTAGCAGTGCAGCAACCACAGTCAGCTGCCGATTACATCAGGACCAACCTTGAGGTCCTGGCCAAGGATATCCACCCAATGGATCAGATCGAACTACACAAACAAACGGGTGAGATGGTGTATGCCTCATTGGCAGACAAGACCTTGGTGAACTACAGGCTACAAAATAGCCTACATAACACCACTGCACAACTTGAGTTGGAAAGGGCTTCCTCTCAAGCAAAGGACAACAGGATCAAAGCTCTAGAGGACATCATAATAGAGCTTGGGCATGATCCTAAGGATGTCAAAGCAGTACAAGAGCTTTTGAAACTAAGGGATGCTGATATGGCAGCACTAAGGAGGATGATAAAACTCCCAACAACTCTTCATCCTCAAACTAAAGAGGTTGCCCAGCTCAGACAAGACAAGGATGCAGCTGCTATGCTGATATCATTATACAAACAGCTCATCCAGACACAAGAGAAGCTGGAGGAATCAAAGGCTGCCCTTCAGGCAACATTGCAGCAAAAGGAGGCAGGACAAACTTCACAACCTCCTCCAGAAACAATTAATCTGGAGGAAGCTCCTCAAACCACTGCCCCTCCCAGTCAGCAGACACAAGAAACAGCACCCTCCACCTCAGCACCAGTAACAGAGCAGGCTGAAAGCCTTGACATGCAGAAGCTGAGAAATGAAATTCAAGCCTTGGAGACCCAAATGTCAGAGTTAAATCAAGCCAAAGAAACTCTGGCTAAGATCAATGAAAAATATGATAAATCCAAGCAAAATGTAGCAGAAAGAGAAAGAAAGGTAAAGGCTCTCAAAAAGAGAATAAATGAGCTAGAAAAGGATCTCACACTGGACAAAGTAATAGCTGAGCTCAAGAGAATCCTATGGGCCAATATTGGCCAGTCCATCACAGACCAATGGGAATACATTGAGGCCATTCATGAGCAAATGGGGCTCATTGGAAAAGTACACATGGAAATTCAAACGGCAAGGGCATCTCTAGGAAGCATGCCTGAGGCTGCCACCAGAATGATAAATGTGCTTAACTATAGGACAAGCTCTCATCTGATCAAAATGGGAATTGCCAACAGGACTGAGACCATTTCAATGGTCAAAAGGGTCCTGACACTAAGAAACCTGGTACAGACCTTGGAAAGGAGAAGCCAAGATATGCAGGCAGATATCAATAAATTCCAGGACAAGTTCATGGCATTACAAAACAGAGGCCTTGCTAGCTTGATGGAGCCCTCAGGAAGGCTACTTTCACATGAAAAATATGCCAAGAGGGTCAACACCTTTGCTGCTAATCAGATTGCAGAAAAAGCCAGCACATCAACAGAAACAGGGCCAGCATCAGGACAAACCCTTTTCAACAGGGTGGAGAACTTATTCTTTATTATAAATGAAATTAATCACTTGTTTGATGAGCCTCCCAATTTTTATAAGTATACAGAGGAAGATGAGACCATAGGGTCAATTTTGAGGAATCAATTGCCTACACAGGAAGTCTGGAATAGTTTGATACAATTACTGCTAAACCAAAGCCAGTAATTATGTTTTTTCCATTTAAAATACACAAATTGTCATGCACAGGAAAATATGGATATATCACCATGTACGCAGAGAGAGGCTGAGCCAACTCAGCACAACCATTCGGCCACCACAGCAACACTGACAGTCATAGGTGACAGGGCCGAAAAGCTACAAGAGGACAGAGCTGCACAGACAGATCATTCAGCAGTTATAACAAAGCGTTCAACCGACTCAGTGAGCTCCAAAGGTCGAAATATTATGACAGGAGTAAAGAGCATTTATGTTGTATTAAAGGCTGTAATAACTTCTTATCTACTATTTCTATATGAGTTAATGAAGATATTTTATTTCTCAGATGACTCAATGCCTAAGATATTTTGTATGAGAGACTTCTATATATTCCCCCTCGCATGAGATAGCAGGGGTTGGAAGTTGGATGTTGGATATTATTGATATCTATTCTATTGTTATTTTACTGTAAACTCTCAGAGAAGTAATACAAAAGATGATGGAATTTCCAAAGCTCTGTGTTGCTTGATGCTTTGTGGTGTTTAGCTGAAAGTTACAGGATTCCTGCGTATTTCATGGCACAATAAGTTTTTCTTATAACTCTTTGTTATGTGTTTTGTTATATTTCATATCTCTTTCATGTTTCCTATGTCTTACAGTGAATAGCAAGGAAAAAGAATAGTTCCAGGATTTAATCACAGATTACCCTGAACTCAATCTAAGCTATTTTGAATGTTTTTCTTCAGTTATAGTAATGAAAGCGTAATTCTTAATTGCTACCCTTTCACACTATATCTTCACAGTGATTATTGTTTCAGGAATTCAAGTTTGCTCCTGATGAATATATCTTTTTCTCACACCCCAGCTTAGTGGAAAATTCTTAATTGCTTTTCACTGGTTGTTCACATTCCATCATCATAATTTCAAGTTTGTTTCATGAAGTATATAAATGGCCCTGTAACTCCAGCTGCTCAAACTCAAGATTTCAAGAAACCAATAGCCACAGACTCCATTGCCCAATGTACTAACATTACCTGCAGATCTCCACTTTAAGTACAGAAAGACATCCTTCCAACCAAACATAAACCAAAACCCTTACTTCATAACTAGCCTAATATTTCCACAGAACAGAGACAAACCTTAAAGAGAGAGCCCTCTCTGATTACAGCTGGGCTAGAAGCTGTAGTCCAAAGATTGGTTAGTGGTTACCCCGGCCATATTCCCTTGGGAATCATAGGGAACAACCTGGGTGTTAACATAAATGGCGACTCCACTGGGGAACTCTTCAGGATTTTCTAAATACTATATATCTCATAAAGTTACACTTGAAACCTGAATATTAGTCAAGAAGCCTTCAAAGCTGTTTCTGTTCCGACACTAACAGCTTTAGGGAAGAGATGATTCAGTCAATCTTCATTCTAGTTTTGAGATATATATAGCCTTTTCAAAATCTTGTCCAGTCCTTGCAGATATAAATTTTTCCTAAAAAACTCAAAAGACTAGCTCAGAAACTGGCTCCCAAGAAGAATCTTCGGTACACTAGGGAAAATCCTAACCCAAATCCACCCCCTGTCTTTGAAAATCCTAACACAATCCCTAAATTTGTTAAGAAACAGCAAGGGTCAGATAAGCTTGCTGACTTAAGTCCAGAGACAGTTCATCCCAACCCCATTTCCACTCCAATTAAGGTTCTTTTTCGGTCCACCCCCAACTCTCCTAGTTCACCATCCACATCTCAAAGCCCTCCTCCCACATCTTCATCCATTGCACATACTCCCTTGACCAACACTCTAAGTTCGGCTATACCTGTTACCCCTGTGGTACCTATTGTTCCTTTTGTCCCAGTTGTCCTTGTCAACCCCCCACACCTACTGAATATGGCTATGAGATATGCACCGCTGCAATTACCTGCTAATCCTGCAGCTTTACCTCAGGATTACCAAGCCAAAATCTCATATTTTGACTCCACTAGCCCTTACTCTGCTATTCAACATACCAAGAGGATGCATGATCATTTTGAGAACTATGAGATAGATGATGACAGTGTGAGGATGAGAATTTTTGTTCAAAGCCTAACAGGTGATGTCCGAACTTGGTTCAGATCACTTCCTGCAAATACCATCACTACCCCGGATGAGCTTTACCAAGCCTTTACCAACAGATGGGAGAAAAAGAAAGATCCCCTGCACATACTTGGTGAATATGACATGATTAAAAGATGTCCTCAAGAGACAGTGTTGGAGTATTATGCTAGGTTCAACAATGTATACAATGCAATACCCCAAAACTTGAGACCTCCTCCTGATTTAGCCTTATACAAATTCCCTGATGGATTTGACCCTGACATGGCTTATCAATTAAAAGAAAGAGCCCCTCAAACCCTTGAAGAAGCACAAAAGGTTGCTGTCACAGTTGAGGCCAACCTAATTGCCAAGAGGAAAAGGGCAAGATTGGAAAAGAGAGTTGCCTTCAAAGAGGAACCCTCAGCCTTTGACCAGAAATTGGATGCAATACTCACTGGTATGAAAAGGTTGGGTGATAGAGTGGAATCAGTTGAGAGAAAAGCATCATGGGAAGCCCCACAAAACAACCCTAACAGAAATCCAAACTTTAGGAGAAATCAAAACCCAAATGTGGGCAAGGCTAATACTGATCCAGAGATAAGACCTCCATTCCAGGAAAACTATGCTGAAACATCCACTTCAGATGAGCAAGTGGATGACACCCACATTCACCTAATGGTCCTTGATGATGAGCACCAAGTTCTCCTAAGTCAAGAAGATCATGAAGAGGAGGACATTAAACAATTCCAAACCAAGTCAGGTGAGTCATTTGACTTCAAACAAGGCTATGACACGGCTGTTTATGAAGTTCATAAACAATACAAACTAAGAAGTAGAACTGTAAACATAACACAGCCTGAAACAACAAAGGACATACTGCAGCCCAAGAGTGCCATAGTCACGGAACCAATTAATACAACCGATTCACTTACAAAGGAAGTAACCATTGAAGAAGTTACTGAACAACTCTCCTCAACACAGAAGCCACTAGCTGCATCATCTTTGCAGTCTAATCCAAGAAAAGTTTCTCAAGAGATGAATGAAAAACAGAAGCCCCAAGATCAAGACAAGGATCAAGAAGAAACCTTACTAAACAAAGAAAAGGTGGTCACCCACAACGCTAAGGTCCAATCTGAAAAACCCTTTGACTTGGAAGCTGAAATTGGCAAACTGAAAATAGCCATTCCTCTTGCAGAACTAGCCAAGCATGACATCTACAAACAACAGATTAAGAAGTCCCTCCAACTCACTCGAGCAAAGACAATGTCAATGTGTTGGATGACACCCCAGAATTGTTGTTTGGTCCAGAGGTTGATGGGAAAATAGCAGGCCTAGGGATCTTACCTTTTTATGTCAGTTTGCATATCCATGATAAGATACTACACAATGCAATGTTTGACTCAGGTGCTTCTCATAACTTGATGCCAAAATCAGTCATGGAAAGGCTTAATCTAGATATTACTAAGCCATATAAGGACCTGTTTTCATTTGATTCCAACCAAGTTAAGTGTCTAGGCTTGATAAAAGACTTGTGTGTATCCCTGGTCCAATACCCAAATAAAACGATCTTAATGGATGTTGTTGTTGTTGATATTCCACCCAAATATGGAATGTTATTGTCAAGATCATGGGGGGCTAAACTTCAAGGGTGCCTACAATTAGACATGTCATATGCCACAATCACAGTATTTGGTCAACCCAAAAGACTATATAGAGAATCACTCATGAAATACATGGTCAGCACTGAAGAAAAGCCTCAAAACTTCCCCATATATGCTGTCCATTCTGATATAGATTCATATATTCTCTTTAACGACAATACAAGTCACACAAATAATGAAGAAATCCAGACAATCAAACTAGATCAGTATATCAATGAAGGAACCCCTGACATAGAAACACTGGTTGAGTCAAAAGATGAAAATGTTCAAGAGGACAAATCAAATGATGATGAAACCAAGACACTCAAACAAGATCAGGACTTTAATGAACAAGCTGCTGCTCTAGAAACAAAGTTGATCCCATCAAGTGAGAAGACTATTCTAAAGGTCAAACTAAATGAAGAACCAGAACTTCAACTCACAATTCCAGACCACAGAGAAATAATTGAGTCTCCCCTAGAACAAGAGATCCTATGGTTCATTGAATTTGATGGGTCAGTCAACAAGTTAGGGGCAGGAGCTGGAGTTTGGGTACACAATAAACAAAACAGCCATGCAGAGGGCCGAGCCTATAGACTGAACTTCAGGTGCACTAACAACATGGCTGAGTATGAGGCTCTCTTACTAGGCCTCATGTTAGTGAAATCCCTACAAGCCATAAAAGTTTCAATCCTGGGAGACTCAGACCTAGTTATCCAACAAGTAAAAGGCACTTTTGTCACCAATGACAAAAGACTGAGGTCTTATAGGTCTGCTGCTACTGAGTTACTAAAGTCCTTCACTAAATTTCAGATTGCCAAAATTCCTAGGGCCCAGAATCTTCATGCTCATAGTTTGGCCACATTTGCAAGTACCTGTAAGCTACCTTTCGAGCCCCACCACTGTTTCACAGCCGAGATAAAACACAGACCATCTGTCCCAAACAATGTCAAGGATTGGCAGGTGTTTGATGATGATACACAAATAAACAATTTCTTGACTTTACAGGAAGAGTTTTCAGGTCTAAACATTGACACTGAGACAACAAGTCAATCATAAAGACCTGAGACAGCAAGTAAATCACAAAGACCTGAGATAGCAAGTCAATCACAAAGACTTGAGACACCAAGTCAATCACAAAGACCTGAGACACCAAGTCAATCACAAAGACTTGAGACAGCAAGTCAATCACAAAGACTTGAGATAGCAAGTCAATCACAAATACAGGGTAAACAGAATAACCAAGCAATATCACCCAAAACAGCTAATCAAATGCTACATCCTACAATCTTCAGCAAACACAACATACAAGAAATCCAACTAATTAATTGTGAGGAGACAGATGATGATGAAACTGAAGTGATACAATTAAAGGATAACTTTCTTCCAATAGGCTTAGCTCCTTTAGAAGATATTTTTGACTCCAATGATGTTCCCAGCAAACCAAAATTGTAGCCCCTCAACACTGCCATAGAAGAGTATAACATTGGGACTGTTAAACAACCTAAAGTCATAAAACTGTCTGCTGCATTACCTCCTGACCAAAAGCCTAAATACAATGACCTTTTCAAAGAGTTTCAGGATGTCTTTGCATAGAGTTATGAGGATTTAAAATTCTATGACACCTCTGTAATACAACACACTATCCCACTCAAGCCATATCAAAAGCCCTTTAAACAATAATTGAGGAGAATCAATCCTATGCTCCTCCCAGCAATGGAACAAGAGGTACAAAAAATGTTTAAAGCAGGCATTATAGCACCAATCAAATTCTCTGGTTGGATTTCAAACTTAGTCCCCACAAGAAAGAAGACTGGTGAAATAAGGCTCTGTGTTGATCTAAGGAACCTGAATCAAGTATCCTTGAAAGATAATTACCCCTTACCCAAGATGGATCATATCTTGCAGAGAGCAGTGGGGGCCTCAAGAATTTCTTTACTTGATGGGTTCTCAGGTTTCAACCAGATCTTAGTTCATCCTGATGATCAAGATAAAACAGCATTTACAACCCCATGGGGAACCTTCAAATATGTTAAAATGCCTTTTGGGTTGAAGAATGCAGGGGCTGCATTCCAAAGAGCAATGGACATTGCTTTTGCCAAAGAGATTCATGACTTTCTTGTCATTTATTTAGATGATCTCACACCTTTCTCCAAATCTGACCAAGAACATCTGAAACATCTAAGGCAGATATTCATAACTTGTAGGAAATATGGAATTTCCTTAAATCCTAAAAAATCCATGTTTGGTTTGGAGGATGGTAAACTCTTAGGGCACATCATCTCCAATGATGGCATTAGGATTGACCCAGACAGAATCCAGGCCATCTTACAAATGCCTCATCCAAGAAATATAAAGGAATTAGAAGCCTTTCTGGGTAAAATCAACTTTCTAAGGAGATTTATCCCAAACCTGGCCGAACTAAGCAGATTACTCAATAACATGCTTAAAAAGGATTCAAAAGTAAAATGGACAGTAGAAGCAAATCAGCTTTTGAAGGTATCAAGTTTTCCCTCACTCAAACCCCAGTCTTAACCAACCCTCAATTTGACAGGGAATTTATCATATTTTCCTTTGCCTCCCAACACACAATTGCTGTTGTTTTATTACAGAAAGATGACCAAGGAAATGAGGAACCCATTGCTTTCTTTAGTAAATCTCTTAGAGATGCACCCCTGAAGTACCAGATCATGGAAAAGCAAGCATATGCTTTGGTAAAAGCTATTAAGGAATTTAGGATCTACATCCTATACTCCCATGTGATAGCCTATGTACCAAGCCCAATTGTTAAAGACATACTTACTCAAGAAAACTTAGAGGCCAGAAGAGGAAAATGGATTGCAAACATTCTAGAATTTGATATTGAAATAAAACCTACAAAACTGATAAAAGGGCAGGGTTTGGCCAAATTAATGTCTGAAACAAATTTCCAAGCCTTGGACATCAACCAACTGGACAGTGAACCGCAGTTGGCGACTCCAAAGATCAATGTAGCCTTTGAACAATTCCCCTGGTATTCTGATATTTGCTATGTGTTACAAAACCGGTGTGCTCCCCCAGGGCTGTCCAGAACTAAATGTAGGTTCCTAAAAATGAAAGCTTTAGAATTTTCTGTTATGGATGGCAATCTGCTTTGGAAAAACCATGATGGTATCTTATTAAACTGTTTGATTGAAAATGAGGCTAACAAGATCATGGAAGAATTTCATACAGGTGACTGTGGTGGAAATTTGTATTGGAAGTCCACTGTGGATAAGATACTGAGAGCTAGTTACTATTGGCCCACTATTTTCTCTGATGTCAAGAAATTTACCACTTCATGTCACAAATGTCAATTGTTTGAGGGAAAGAGAAAGCTATTGCCACTACCTTTAAAACCTATTGCAACAGAGAGACCATTTCAACAATGGGGCTTGGATTTCATTGGAGAAATTAATCCCTCATCTTCAGGCCAACATAGATGGATTCTAACAGCTACAGACTACTTCACTAAATGGATTGAGGCAATCCCATGTATACAAGCAAATGACTCCACTATCATTCAGTTTCTTGAGACCAATATCCTTGCTAGATTTGGATGTCCTCATAAGATAATAACAGACAATGCTACTGCTTTCAGATCTAAGAAGATGGTCAACTTCTGCCACAAATTCCACATTACTTTGGGCCATTCTAGTGCATATTATCCTCAAGGAAATGGTCTGGCAGAATCATCAAATAAAAGCCTTGTAAACATGATAAAGAAGGTGTTGGAAGAGAACAAAAAGAATTGGCATAAGAAACTTGTCAATGCCTTATGGGAAGATAGATTAACAACCAAGAGATCAATTGGGGTCAACCCATATGAGTTAGTCTATGGATCAGAAGCCAAATTTCCTTCATCACTAGGGATCCCTGTTATGAAACTACTTCAAGAAAGTCAAGCTGAGCCCAATGATATGCAAAGGAGGGTGAATCAAATTATATGTTTGCAGAAAACTAGAGACCAAGTTTATAACAGAGTTCAAATCTTACAAGAAAAGCTGAAGAAAACTTTTGATAGAAGGACTAAGGCTGAGGATTTCAATATGGGTGACAAAGTTCTCAAGTGGGATTCAAGAAGGGAAAATAAAGGAAAGCATAGAAAGTTTGATTCCCTTTGGAGAGGACCTTTTATCATCCAAGCAGTACAAGGAAATAACACCTACTTTCTTAAGAATCTTGATGAAACTGATTTGTTTGAAGGTCCTGTGAATGGTAGGATGCTGAAGCGCTATTTTGACTACCTTCCATGAATGTAGCATGGCTGCCCTTGTACATAATTTACTGTGTATAGTGTTTTCTTTAAACATGTGTATAAATTAGTTTCAAGAATATTGCAGAAGAATCAAAAGGCAGTAGTTCAACAAGTTCTATAAATATGACAGTTTGCAATTTTGAGGTTTCAAGGATGAAAAACTCCACATTTTGAAATAGTAGCCAAAGGGCCAAGGCATGCTGACCTGCTGTTCTTGGTCTTTCAAAAAGAAAAACCATCCCCATGTGGAGCCACTGTTGGATACCTATACCAATAGGTTTCATATTTCATGATTGGCAAATTCAAAGTGCCAAATATGCTCTGCTTTGCTGATACAAAGATCCCATATTTCCAAGACAAGGCAAGGTCTGTACATGCCTTCATGCTTACTAAATTTTGATGGATGGTCCAACACTCTAATCTGGATCATGCCATGTTTCAATTTTCTATTGTAGAATAGAGAAAGGAGTCTGTCCAAACTGTTTAATCTTGGTAGACCAATAGTTAGGCAGAGAAGCTAAGGTTCCCAACTGCTTAATCTGGGGCTGTCACACGGAATGAGTTATATTTGCGGACAAATCCAACCTTCCTAGGATTCTGAGACTCTCTAATGACAAACAAACCAAACAAGAGCTATCCCTCTCTAGATACACACCATTCTATGAGAATTCAAATGTTTTCGATCTTACCTTAGGTCCCACGCTTGATGGGTAGGTAGATGGGGTTGCAGAAGTGGTGTTCCTTTCAAACTGAATCTTGTTGGCCAATACAAGGAAAGAAACACAATGGAGCATGTCTAACTTCCCTTTTTTCCTTGTTTTTTACTCATTACTAACATCCCTTCATCAATTGTGTTCATGAAAGAATTCAAGGTTTTATGTTGGTTCTTGTTTCCTTTAAGAGCCACATTTCTTGTGCAAAATCCTTTTCATTTTGATCTACTCCCTAAGCTAAGTTGTTTTCAAATAAACTTAGTGATATCACTCCTCATTCACCTTCTCCCTCCATATTAACCTTTAACTTCTATTATCTAACTCCCTATGTCACCCTTTCCCTACTATTATAACACCATGGTGTATAAACCCCAAGCATTCTATAAATATCTCCCCATTGGCATTATAGCCATATGTTCACCTCTAGGGAATAAAATTGACATCTGGTCAGTTTGAGAACCCAAGCCTTACCTCTATTTTACCTTCAGAACTCATCTACCTATTCAACCCTTCATTTTGCCTAAGAACCTTGGAAAAAACCCATTTGCACCCTTAGACCCGCTCAAAAGGAAAAAATGCGTGGAAAACCCACTTTTTCCGCCTTATCCTAAGTTTGGGACCTATGTGCGCTTTTATACGAAATTACATAAAAACCCATTTATCCAAAGTTTTGAGCCATACGTGATTTTGCAAAGAAATACATTGAAAAAACCATGATTTTCACCTTATCCTAAGTTTTGAACTATGCGTGACTCTATAAAGAAATACACGAAAAAACCATACAAACCCGTTAATATCTACAAGGGTCCCACCGGGCACAAATCCCATGGAAAATACTTTTTTATTACCCGCCCAATGCCGTATCGTCCAGACAGCTTATCGGCCCGTCGACCATTCGATCGGGCGCTTTTCATCCAACGGTTGATGTGGATATCAGACCGGCCCCGACGTCCGAAAGATAGCGTCCGATATATGTCAGAGGCTGACGTCAGGCCTCGACCACGCGTCGCCCCCACAGCGTATCGGAGCCCCCTCTGACATATTCCCTTCCGTATCATAAGCGGTGCGATATGATACCACCTGCGGTTTCTAATTTCCAATAAACCCCCTGCCAGCGTCACTGCCAGCGTCATCGCCGCGTCCGTGCACCCGTCCACCATTGCTCCACCTGTCTGCCACCTCACCACCCCCGTGGACCACTCATAAGCTGCCACGTCACCTGATGATGTCATGCTAACGTCATCCGACCCTGACCCACCCAATGACGTCATGCTGACGTCATCCGAAAAAGGCGCCAATGTTCCAAAAATCCATATTTTTGCCAATTTTTCCCATTTTTTGCACTTTTTCTGTTGCGCCTCATGCATGCAGTTTACGTCCAAATTTGCACCAACCTGCAGAATTTCGACCTGAAGACCTTCGGCGCACCTACCCACCTGCACTTGTGACCTGGACTGACAGTACACCAGGTATTTATCACTTTAATCCTCCTTGCGCCTAGTTTTATCTACAATAGCTGAAATTCACTTAAAACACTGAAAAACGCATAATTCACCGGTAAAATCCCTGCACCTAGTTCCCATATGAAATTAAATAGTCGAAATTCACCAGCTAAGCCTTGTTACCCAAGCTTTCTCATAAGCCTGCATTCTGTTCGCGCAGTCGTGAACAGGGAAACCGAACCTACACCTAATTACTAAGAAAGAGCCTGTTAAAAACAAGTATTTGCCTTCTCAAGTGCTGCGTTCAAGTGTTGCGTGCAGTATTTCAATTGCTGCCTTTGACCCTTCTTCCCTCTGTTTCTCAAATCACCTCTTCTTCCAAGCAATACTCTTTTCTGTTACTCAGCATAAGTAACACTAATTTACATACAAACAGAGTTCTTAGTTAACCATGGAGACTCCAGTAGCACCTGTGGCCCTCAATATTGCCCCTTTGAATGCCCCTCAGAGAGAATTGGAGTGGTAGGCTTTAGCAGACTTGGATTATCAAATCTCAGAGGACTCCCTATCAAGAAGCAAGTTCCACCTCCACCTGCTAAATGAATTAAAGGCCAAACATGTAGCTGGAACAGATATATTGGGCATTTGGGATTCCTTCCTCCCAACCTTCAACCTTCCGTAGGTCAACCAATTCCCTGACCTAATTCACCTATGTGTTGAATGTTATGATCCCACTCAGAGAGTTGTGCTTGACCCTTCAGGCTCATTTGTGTTCTACATCACCCCTGAGGCCATCAGAGAGATGCTGCAATTCAAGACTGAGAAGAAATTGGTCCCCCTGTCTTTGTTTGATCTGATCAACCAAGGAGCTAAAATGTTGACAAATGCTCAGATCACAAAGCTGAACCAACTATTTATTAACTCTGATACTGTGCAACACCCTCCTATTTTTCATGGTTACCTCAACCCATTGGGCAGTGACCTTGCAGATATGATCAGTCCCATTCTGGGTTATAAATCAAGTGAGTATATTGATGAAACTGTACTGGTAATGAT